>APFE031316125.1:86027-99443 GCA_000404065.3 Pinus taeda | reverse complement strand
TAAAATAATTTCTTCTCAACACACTTATGACCTTTAGTGCATTTTCTATCACAATTGTAACAAAGCCCTTTTTCTCTTTTTTCTTCCAATTGTTGTGGTGTAACCCTTGTAGGTTGTGAAGGCTAGGAGAACCAACACTTCCATATTTATAGTTATGAGGGGTATGCTTCCTGGTTTCCATAATTTTTCTTTCCACTATGTCACAAAGCCCTTTTACTCTTTCCAATTGTTGTGGTGTTACTCTAAAGAAGGTGTTGCTCTTTGTATCCTCATAATGTGCTATCATTTCCTCCGTGAAAAGTGACCACGTAACAAGTTGTTTACGAGAACAAAGCCTTTCATACCATAAAAATTGACCCGGTTCTAAATATGACGATGCAATACATACCTTTTGTAACAGTGGTACACCATGTAGATCAAAATATTGCTCCATCTGAAGTATTCAATTTACGGGATCCTTGCTATCAAACTTCCTCATCTTGCTTTTTCTTGATTTTAGGAGCTCTATCTTGAAATGACTGTAACTATGTACTTTCGGATCTTTAGGTTCTAAAATTGCGACCTGTAGTAGCCCTCTGCGTCCTCTTTCCAATGCCATCAGTCTGATCCAAATTGGATTCTCCAAGAAAGAGTTATCCACAATCTCCCAAGATGACCTGATTATAGAGCTTTCCAGAAGAGCGAACTTGTATCAAGTGTCACGTGTCACCGTTTCGACCTTTGGCACTAAAAAATATATACAAGAAACTACAACCTATCCTCTTTTTGTACCTTCTTACAAAATTTCAATCTGATGCTCAGAGAGAAAGTTATGACGATTTTCCCCAGGTCACCTGTCTAGAATGTAATTCTGGAATTTGCAAAAAGACCAACTTCCTCAGATAATATCTCCGCAAATATAGCGCGAAAAGCTCTAAAATTCGGACCCAAGGTTCAATACGATGTCTTCTGAAATGGGTTTTCTTTTTTAGCTTCTGCAACGTCGCAGAAAAAAAAGTTATAGTGAAAATGCCACGATGACCTGTTTGGAGTAGTGAAACCCTAGAATCCAAAGCTCTGATACCAAATGTTATGTAACCAGCTCAAGAAAAGATAGAAAAGACAGATCAACGCCTTAGAATTCAGTCTCTTTGAGGGGGCAACTTCCTTTACATTACATAAATGAACAATTCTTAGATGATACAAATGAAAATACCTCATTTCTATATATAGGAGTCTAAGGGGTCATAACATAATCAGAGCCGACATAACAATATAATGTAAGGGCATAATAATAACAATAGTGGGCTTCTATGGGGCACAATAGTAATAATATGGGCACTACATGGGTACATCAATATAATAAGTGGGTTGTACTAATAACAATAAGGGGTTACATTAGTAGTATAGGGGCCTAACAGATTTCATATGAATCATGAAAGAGTTTGTCAAGGTTGTGCAACAAGAAAACATACAAAGAGACCATTCCCTTCTAGTGAGAGAAAGACAACTGATATTCTTCAATTGATCCATTCTGACATGGCGAATTCATTGGGAGGATACTTATACTATGTGATATTTGTGGATGACTTCTCTTGCAAAACTTGGGTTTATCTTTTGGAAGAAGAAGGATGAAGTATTTAGATGGTTTCGCTCTTTCAAAGCATTGGTGGAGAATCATACAAGCAAGAAGATCAAGAGATTGAGAAATGGTATTAGAACTGGATATACATCTAATGAATTCAATGATATTTGAAAAAAGGTAGGTATTAAGAGGGAGCTCATCGTTCCATACAATCCACAACAAAATGCAATTACCAAGAGAAAGAATCGTACAATTATGGAAGCCTCCCATGCCATGATTCATGATCAAGGCCTACCGAAGTTTTTATGGGGAGAAGCTGTGAACAATGTTGTGTACATTCAAAATAGGAGTCCTCATCAAAGATTGGATTTCAAGACACCTGAAGAAATCTTCATTGGTAAGAAACTTGATGTTGCACATTTTAGAATCTTTGGTTGTCCTATATATTTTCATGTACCAAAAGAGAAAAGGAACAAGTTGGAAGCCTCTGGGAAGAAAGGTGTATTTGTTGGATATAGTAAAGATTCAAAGGCATATCAAAGTTATGTGCCTTATCAGAGAAATGTAGTAGTAAGTAGAGATGTTAGCTTTGATGAAGACTCCACCCTTAGAAAAGCGAGGGATCTCCCCATCACAAAGAAGGATGATGATGCTGCTAAAAGTCAAGAAGAATCTATGATGGATGAACCTATGCCCGATGTTGATGGCTTGATGGATCCACTTGATCCAACTCCTTGTGATCCCTCTCTCAAAGAAAATACCACTATGGCTTTGAGATACACTTCAAGATGCAGAAAATCATGCAGCCCCAAGAGGAACTTTTCAAGAAAGTAAGAATCGTACCAAGTATCAAGGTTACTTGGCTGCCATGAGTGCTAATATTGAAACCAAAACTTTCACTTTTGAAGAAGCTATGAAGCAACATGTATGGAAATATGTTATGGCTGAGGAATATGAGTCAATCATGAAGAACAATGTCTAGTAAGTGGTGCCTAAACCTAGGGATAAGTTTGTAGTTACTTCAAATTGGATCTACAAGATTAAACATGGAGCAGATGGAGGTGTTGAGAAATACAAGGCAATGTTCGTGGCTCGTGGCTTCTCACAAAAGGAAGGAATCAACTATGATGAGATTTTTGCTTCATGTTTGAGTTCCTAGAGATAACCTTCGTGTTGAAATAAGTCAGTGTCTAGAACATCTTAAAGTGTTTGAAGGATTCATCATTAGCATCCAGCATTTGAAACATATGATGAATTAGAATTGGTTCAGATATCTCTTCCAAAGGCAGATTCAATCGTAAGCACACACTGAATACTCTCTTAAAGGACTTAACATATACTCTCTTAAAGGACTTAACATTCAGATCTGGTGGCCTACTTGCAAAAACATGTAATTATTTTAGTTGTAGTATAGGTGAAAGAAGAACGTAAACAAAAGAAACTTAATGCAGAGGGTTGATATCAGAATCTTGTGCACCAAAATTTAGCAGAAAACATGGAATAAACTGTATAAATGAAAATTCGGAGGACACATAGCGCATTTTAAGAACAACTGACCTCACATATCACATGCATCATTTATCATATAATGACATAGATGAATATATGATTTATATGTTAAGTTCAATAGCTACAATTACGTACCATCTGAGAGGAAAGAAACACATAGAAACAAACAAAGGAAAGATTACATACTACACATTTCATGCATTTGGAATCACCATCACTTCTTTATTATTCCTCCAAAAAAACATACATCTGCAGATCTTCAAACACTTGCAAAAATTCACATTTTAGAAATGCCTTTGGAACAAAAATTTGGAACCCCTTTAATGAATCTCGTCAACATTTTGATAGCATCTAATAAATGAGACCCCATTACAAAATATTGTGTCTTGATCTTCTTAACTGCCTACTAGCTAAACTATTTGAGTGTGCTACTATCACAACTTTCCTAATAATCATATAACAATTTTGATTCCATTTTTGAACAAAATATTTACAAAACATGAAAGTAACATAAAGTGTCATGATTGACACAACAAAAATATCTTCATTACTGGTGCGTTGGTTCTGGTGGGAGGGACTCGGGATAAATGATTAAGACTTGAGGTGGATTAACCAGTTGATCACACTTTTGTCACAGAGTTAGGTTCGACAGAGGAAAGTGAAAGTAGTATTGAGATGCTATCTTGAGGCTGCTCAGCTTTGTGTAATTTGGCTTGTCAACGAACAAAGTTTTCACCATCCAAAACAACTGGAAATCCCTCAAAAAAATTAACTATAGTTTTCCCTTTGAGGGTGGGAGTCTTCTCATGAGAAGATTTTTCTTTGCTCTATTCCTCCACCAACGATTGCTAATACTTCTCTTGTGTGAGTAGATACCCTCGAGCATCCCAACAACTAGGCAATCTAGCTCTAGTTCTTCTGTCAAAGTTCGAATCAAATGCGGCCACATATTTTAATAAGGCACCTAAACACTCCTCGAATTTGGCCCCAATTGCTTCTTTGTGAATCATATTGGATATTTCCATGATTGCCCCAATCCTAGCAGGCTAGAAGTGACTAGATGTGGTGGCGTTGGAGGTGCTTGGTACTTAGTTGGTAGGTTGAATAGGGTTGAGCACATGAGAGTGACAGGGGGGAATATGTTGGTGAGAGAATAATTTGAAATTTAACAAGTAGCATGGGAGGGTTTTATAGGCGGGGAGAGCGATGGAGTGATGCGTGGATGGGATGATGGTGTGGAGATATTTGGGAGAGACATGTGGCATTATCGAATTAGACAAGAAGTGAAGGGAAGGAGGCCCTCGGCCCTGTAAGTGTCACACTCACTTGCTGAAGATATTGGTGAGTTAGTGTTGTGGTAGCAGCTGGTCCCCATGCATCCGACGGGGTGATTGAAAGGGATTAGGAGTGGGGTTCAACCCCCCCTTCCCCCCAAAATTAATCTTGATCGTTGATCTACGAGAGATGCCTAATTGAATCTGAATTTCTGGGGGTAGCGGTGGTTTAAGTACTGCGTTAGTTGCCCCGCAAAAAAGGCTTTTGGGACCCAACGGGTGTGAAATTGATGGCGATTCGCTAACTGAACTGCTTGAAAATTACATGTTTCATGTACGATTATGGAGGTGGACCCCCCTTTCTTTCCCTTCTTAACTCTTTGTGTGCTTACCGTCATCTGCTTCCTCCGGGACGTCATTGTTGGGTGGACCCTGCTCGCTCAATGTCATCCCAATGCCTGACTTATGTGCCACTTAAAATGCTTCTTGGCTATTGCGTCCGGGTGGGCCCCACCCGCTCAACTTTATCCCAACTCCTCTCTTTTGTGCTATCCAAGGGTACTTAAAGGGTGCTCTTGCCGAGGTGTCATTGCAAAGATGATGTCACCTTGGTCCTCCTCTCTTGACGCTCAACTTTTGTTTCCATTTAACATTGCGCTAGGGTAACTCCACCGAGTGGGTTCCACCAGTGACCAATAGGATTGTTTTCCTCTGTTATATGTGACAACCACTTCTGCCTGAAGCTTTGCGTAGAGGCTCCATTGTTCTTGCCCCTAAGTTTGGCATTTAAGCCCACTTTGGCTACACGCTAAAGGTGCACCTGAGTGCCTTTTGACTCTGCGATCATTTAGCCCTGTAACCTGTTCCTTTTGTTTTCTTGAAGTTTTAAGTCTCATTCTTCATAAAACAATAAATCACCACTGCTATATGGAGAAAAATGAAAAAGGAATGAGGGTTACAACATCGACTCTAACTAGGGACAGTGCCTCATAAGCGAGGCATTGAGGACCTGTAGATTAGTGCCTTAAACTTGGGCAGGGAGTCAAACTAGTTCAGACATAGAAAAGCAAAATAGAAACAAAATGAGCACTCTGATATTTACAATGGCTCACTGATATTTACAATGGATGAAGGTGAAATTCTTTAATGCTGGAAGTATTGCTTGAGGAACTTCTGATTTACATGTAGCTCAAACACTTCACCATCCATGTTCTCTAGTAGAAAGGTATTGTTCCCTTTGGCTTCAGCTGCCTTGAAAGGTCCAAACCACAGGGGATCAAATTTCCCATGCTTGCCTTTTTATTCTCTCTTGACATCCCATTTGAGCATGAGGTCAGCTGGATGAAAACTCATGTCCTTAGCCTTCATGTCAAAGAGAACCTTCATCTTATCCTGATATTTGATCAGACTTTGAGTTACTTGTCCCATGCTTTCTTGCAATTCCACCAACTAATTTATTCTCCTAGTTAGAGGGTTTTTCTCCTCGTCTGCATCTTGTAGGATTTTGGCCATTGACATAGCCAATTGGGCAGGGAAAATTGCAGTAGTCCCATATACCAACTCAAATGGGGATTTCCCAGTTGACCTCTTAGTAATGAATCTATTAGCCCACAATGCAAACTTAAGCTGGGAGTCCCAATTTTTTTGGTTTTGTGCTATGGTCTTCTTAAGAATTATGACTAAGGTCTTGTTGGATGACTCTGCTAATCCATTCCCCTGTGGGTAATAAGTAGTAGAGTGTCCTAGGATAATATTATAATCTTGATAGAAACTGATAAATTTTGTTGATTTAAATACATATGCATTATCAATGACAATTTTTCTTGGACAACCAAATCAGACTAGAATGTTCTCCTCCATAAACTTGATAACCACTGTATTGGTTGCATTCCTGGTTGGGATGGCCTCCACCCATTTAGTGAAGTAATTTGTTGCTATGAGTATCCATTTGTGCTTCCCACTAGGTGATGTGTGGATTTCTCCAATAAATCTAGTCCCCACTGCCTAAATGGCTCATCTACAAAAACATGGATTAAAGCGAGGGGTGTTAGCTTTTTTTTTCCAGCAAAGACCTTACACTTTTTACAGGTTCTGGCTTGTGCTTGGACATCCCTGAATAGCTTGGGCTAATAGAAGCTAAATTTTAGAATTCTATGAGCTGTAACCTTCCAGCTATAATGTCCCCACAAACACAGTTATGAAATTATTCTATTATCTTTGGAGTCTCCTTTTCCATCAAGCATAACAGTAGGATTCCCACAAGGTCCTTCCAATATAGTTGACCATTTGAAATGACAAATTTCTATGCTTGTAACCTTAGGATCTATATTTTATTTTGTCAAATTTAGGTGGGAATTCCATGAACAAAAGATAATGAACAATAAATTTATATCATTTAGAGACCTGATATTTCATTTGAATTATCTGGGTTGCTCTATTTCCATCCTCCCGTCTTCCTTATTTCTCTGTTTTTGCCTCGTCGACTAGTAGATTTATGCCCAAGGCCTAGCAATTAGCTTCTAATAGGATTTTGGCCAATCCCTATCCCTTGACCAGTTTAGTAGGCTTGATATCCATATCATACTCCTGGATCTTGGAAATCCATTTGCCTCTCTTGCCTTCGTTGTTTCCCTATGTGAGGATGCCTTTCACAACAACTATAGGGACATAAGAAATTATCCTGGATTGCATAATATAAATTTAGAAAGCTTTCAGAGCCTTGATCAGAGTGTAGGCCTGTTTTTCCAGAATATTGTATTTCAGTTCTGCATCCCTTAACACCTGACTTGAAAATGCAATTGGCTATTCCTTTTCTTCATCATTCTTGTGCAATAAAACAACTACGAATGTGTTAGGAGAGGAAAAAGTGAAAATGAGGAATGGTCTTTGATAATCAGGCTAGCTAAGACTGGGGCATCTACAAGGCTCTCTTGATCCTAGAGAATGATTCTTTGGCTTCAAGAGTCCACTTGACTTCCATGTTCTTCTTCAACATGTTAGTGATTTCTTTTACAATATCAACATAATTAGGCACAAACCTTCTGAGGAAATTGATTTTGCCTAAGAAAACTTGCATCTCCTTTTTATTCCTTGGTAATGTGATATTGTTGATAGCCTCCACCCTCCTGGGGTCAATCTTCACTCCTTCCCTTGCCACTATGTGACCCAACAACTTACCTTCGCTCAAAGAAAATTGCAATTTCTTGGGATTCAAAGACAAGCCATACCTCCTACAGTTTTCAAAAGTGAGTTGCAAGTGTTGGATATGTTTGTCATCTGTCTTAGAGAAAACAATTATGTCATCCAGGTAAATTACCACAAATTTGTCTTTTTCCCCTATGAAAGCTATGTCCATTGCCCTTTGAAAAGTGGCTAAAACATTTATGAGACCAAAAGGCATCTTAAAATACATGAAAGCCCTCCAAGGTGTGGTAAAAGTTGTTTTCTTATGGTCCCCTGGATGTACAACAATCTAGTTTTCTCCAGAGAAACCATCCATCATAGACAATTTGGATGATCCCACTACTTTCTGTGGAATGTAATCCATTTTGGGTAAGGGCTAGTTGTCTTTCATCGAGGCACTATTCAAGTTTCTGAAATCCACACATAATCTGATCTCTTCGTTTTCTTCCTGACAGGGACTAAATTTGCCACCTAATCTGAGTATCTTAGAGGCACAATAATTTAGCCTGTAACAACTTTTTAACTTCCTTTTCAATTGATGGGAGTAGTAAGGGGTTTATTTATCGAAACTTTTGCTTGTAGGAATTCATTCCAGTGTTCAAAGGAATCTTGTGTTGTATGATACTGGGATCAAAAGTCTTCTAATCATCATAGGATCAAGCAAAAATATCCATATCTTTTTTAAACAACTCCAGATGTCTCTGTTTATACCCTTTTGGGACTGCTTTTATTAGCTAACTTGACAATTTTAGGTTCTTGTTTTGTGCCAATGTTGCAGTCTTCTATATGTTCCTCATGCTCTTGTTTCAATGGCTTGGTAGTTATGTCATTTTCATTAAACAATCTTTCTAGTGGAACCAACCCTATGGGAATTGTATTTCCCTTCAACTGCGAAATTTTATAACCAACAATTGATTCCTCCCAAGATGTTTGTTTTTCTTCCACTACATTTTCATCTTCTCGGTCAATCATTGAATTAGACAATTCTCCAATAACCTCCATAAAGCGCTTGATCTGTTCCTCATCCTCAAAAATCTGCCAGTATTTCACATTGTCTGGTACTGAGGGTCTATACTTGACCTCAACTTCATACCTGAGTAAGGGGTTTTGAGGAGGTTGAAAGGATCTGGTAGAAATTGCCAAGGAATCGACCATCCTATTTTTCTCCTTGGGAAGAAACTGAATATTAAATACCAGGATTTTTTTTCAACCAAATCCCATATCTCATTTCTAAAGGACTTCAATCTCGGGTGCTTGGTTTGACATCGATTCCTGACTTGTTTCAACACTAGCTCAGAATCGTCGAACACTGTCAAGCACTCAATATTCAACAATATTGTTTTTAGCATCAAACTCTAGTTCGAATGAGAAAGGGACAAGGTTACCCTTTGGGGATACCAACAACACACCAACTCCATTCCCTTCCCTAGAATAAGCACTATCAAAATACAATTTCCAAATATGACCAGACTTCAATTTTTTCTTACCCATCTGAGCGAAAGATTCTATCTAAGTATATTCCATGATTTGATCATCTTCCTCCAACAAAAGATAGGAAAAATCTCTTTCTTGACCATACACAGGAGAATTGTTTGAACAATCGGCTTAGTTACTGTCTTTACAAATCTGGACTCTCTGTATAATATGCACTCTTCTCCACCAAACACTGGAATGGTAGCATATGTTAGATCAAGCTTGATATATCCTTCGAGTTTCATTCCTTATATCCTTCAACTCTTTAACAAAATAAGCAAAATCTTTAACAAAAAATCGATGCAACCAACAAGAGGATTGAGCTAAAAATTTAACAAAAAAATATTTCATACAAACCCCTCATCGATTCCTCCTCTTCTTATCTTCCAGTGAACACTTCCATTGACGTCTCCATCTCTCCTATTCAACTGTCTTCATTCCCATTTACCCATCCTTCCTCGTCCATATCTCCCATTCCTATTCACCCATCCCTTAAAGTCGTTTCTCATTCCCCCTTTAATAACTCTAATTTCAACGTCAATAATTCTCATAATAACTTTGATGTTAATGATATTCAAAACTTAGATAGGAATACAAGTTTTGATGATGACATTAAAATGATCCAAAAATTAAATATTAAAGACATTTGAATTAGTAACTGGAGAACCCACAGTATGAACATTTTTATGCCAACGTTTCAGATCCCAAATGGGATCCATCATCAGGACTTTAAGAATGATGATAAAAGATGAGCTGCTTTAGAGAATATTAAAGACATTCATTATGGTCATAATATTAAAATGATTCAAAATTAAATATTAAAGATGTTCTTGATAATGAGAATAATAAGTTTTATTTGAAAAGAAATGATATTTTAAATAATCATTATAATATTGGAAATAATATTCATAAAAATAAAATTTCACTGATAAAAGAAGTTGAATGGGAACAATACTAAAAGCAAAGTTTGTAACTCTTCTAATAATATTTTTTTTAATAATATTAATTATTTCTTGCAGAATATTTCTAGTATAATTTTGGATCCGTTTGTTTTTCACCTTTTGAATTGAAGGCTCAATTTTGCCTTTGCCCCTAAAAAGATTCTGTTTGAGAACATTATTTGTAACATTGAATATGGAATTAGAGACTTTCCCAACAATGTTAAGGAGCTTATTAGGCAAGAATGTGCTATTGTGCTTAGGAAGGAAAAGCCTCCTAAAAGCAACATTAACAAAAATGAGTTTCTTGCCCTTAAAGCCCTAAGGGATAACCCTAACACTGTTATCCTAAGAGCGGATAAAGGTGGGGTTGTTGTTATTTTAGATAAAGTCGACTATGTTAACAAAATGAATGACCATCTCTATAACAGTGGTAGTTACATTAATCTTAATAAGGATGCTATTAAAAATGTTTCTAAAGAAGTTGCTTTTGCCAGAAAATCTAATAATGCTCTTAATCATCTTAGCAAAAATCTTATCCACAGCAACCCTCTCACCCCCAGAATTTATGGCCTTCTGAAGTTCATAAGGATGGGACCCCCTTGAGACCTATTGTTAACACAATAGGTAGGCCCACTTATCTTCTTGCTAAATTCCTAGCTCAAAAGCTCAAACCTCTTGTTGGTCGCACCGATTCCTTTGTTAATGACTCTGCTTCCTTTGTTAAAGAGTTGAAGGATATAAGGCTAGAACTTGGGATCTTTTAGTAAGCTTTGACGTTGTTTCCCTTTATACTATTATCCCTATTCAAGAAGACATCGATGTCACTAATTGTATTATTGATGATGACATAGCCAAACTAGTTGGTCTACGCCTTACCTCTACCTTTTTTAGCTTCAAGGGTGAGTTCTCTGAAAAAACTTGTGGGGTTGCTATGGGTTCCCTTCTTTCCCCTATAGTTGCCAACTTATTCATGGAAGATTTTGAGACCAGAGCTTTAGCCTCTGCTCAACTCCGCCCCAAGCGATGGAAGAGGTTTGTTGACGATACTTGCGTCGTTTGGCCCCATGGTCATGAAAAATTAAATTTGTTTCTCAACCATCTTAATTCCCAATCTGACTCCATCAAATTCATGATGGAAATCGAGGTAGATGGATGCCTCCATTTTCTTGATATTCTCCTCTCTAGAATAGATGATGGTTCTGTCTCTCATCAAGTTTTTCACAAAAAGACACACACGGAACAATATCTTCATGCCAATTCTTATCATTTTCTGGCACAAAAACTCGGGGTTCTCAACACCCTTGCAACCCATGCCCTAAGAATTTATGATGATAATCACTTAGAAGAGGAAAAATATCATATTCTAAAAGTTTTTGAAAATATCGGCTAAAGCAGGCAACATGGCCTCAAAGCTTTTCTAAGGGCTAGTAAAGAATCAAGGATTAAACCTTTTCGTGGCGAGACAATCTCCATTGTTCAACTTCCCTTTGTACAGGGGACCATTGATAAGATTTCTCATATTCTAAAAAATAACGAAGTTTCAGCTACATTCAAACCCCTTAATACCATTATAAATTCTCTTAGATCCGTCAAAGACCCTATAAACCCTAAAGACATGAAAGGGGTCTACTCCATCCCATGTTCTTGTGGGGTTCATTGGGGAAATTGGTCACTCCATTAACCAAAGAATCCAAGAACATGCAGTAGATATTAAGCACAACTGCTCTCGTTCCTCGGCTTTAGCTGAACACGCTGTGAAATCCAATCACCATGTCTGCATCGAGGATTCTCGGGTCATCGCGAGGGTTAATCACTTCCATCATAGGAAGCTTCGAGAAGCCATTGAAATTGAAAAACACATTATTAACCTTAACAGGAATGATGGTTGGAAGTTAAGTAGAAGTTGGATCCCCGCCCTCTTTTCGTATTTTTTTTAAATAAATATAATAATTAATAATTTATTATTTTTACTTTTATATTAAAATATATATCCTCTTTGACCTCCTTATTAAAATATTATCCAATATTTAAATATATATTGTTGAATATTATTCATTTTTTAATAATAACATATTAAACTTATTTTAATTATATATTCACAAATATTTAATTCTTATTATATTATTATTAAAATTAATCTAACGAATTTTAATTCAATATATTTTAAATTAAAAATATTATTAAATTAAAATAAAATGTAACAAAATAATAATAAATTTATTCAACTAATTTTTAACGGATAATTCCTAAAAGTTATTTCCTAATGGCTAACTCTGGAACTAAATGCATCCTCGCTATTTAAACATTTTGACTCACTGATTTTTTCACCTTTGTCCTAACGATGAACCACATTAGATGGTTCGAAACATCGACCAAAAAACTCATGATGTGATTAATCCAAAAATAATTTATTGGCCCCATGGTTGTGAAAATTAAATTTGTTTCTCAACCATCTTAATTCCCAATCTGACTCCATCAAATTCATGGAAATCGAGGTAGATGGATGCCTCCATTTTCTTGATATTCTCCTCTAGAATGGATGATGGTTTTGTCTCTCATCAGGTTTTTCGCAAAAAGACACACACGGAAAAATATCTTCATGCCAGTTCTGATCATTTTCTGGCACAAAAACTTGGGGTTCTCAACACCCTTGTGACCCGTGCTCTAAGAAGTTATGATGAGAATCACTTAGAAGAGGAAAAATCTCATATTCTAAAAGTTTTTGAAAATAACAGCTATAGCAGGCAACAAGGCCTAAATCTTTTCTAAGGGCTAGTAAAGAATCAAGGATTAAACATTTTCGTGACGAGACAATCTCCAGTGTTCAACTTCCCTTTATACAGGGGACCACCGATAAGATTTTCTCATATTCTAAAAAAGAACGAAGTTTCAACTACCTTCAAACCCATTAATACCATTAGAAATTCTCTTAGATCCGTCAAAGACCCTGTAAACCCTAAAGACATGAAAGGGGTCTACTCCATCCCCTGTTCTTGTGGGGTTCCCTACATTGGGGAAATTGGTCGCTCCATTAACTAGAGAATCCAAGAACATGCAACAGATATTAAGCACAACCACTCTCGTTCCTCAACTTTAGCTAAACATGCTGTGAAATCCAATCACCATGTTTGCATCGAGGATTCTCAGGTCATCGCGAGGGTTAATCACTTCCATCATAGGAAGCTTCAAGAAGCCATTGAAATTGAAAAACGTGCTATTAACCTTAATAGGAATGATGGTTGGAAGTTAAGTAGAAGTTGGATCCCCGCCCTCTTTTCGTATTTTTTTTAAATAAATATAATAATTTAATTTATTATTTTTACTTTTATATTGCAATTTATATCCTCTTTGACCTCCCTATTAAAATATTATCCAATATTTTAATATAATAATATTTAAATATAATTGTTGAATATTATTCATTTTTAATAATAACCATATTGAACTTATTTTTAATTATATATTTACAAAT
>APFE031316125.1:9855-70267 GCA_000404065.3 Pinus taeda | reverse complement strand
GGAAATTTTGTTATTGAGATTGATTTTGAAGGATTTTATTTTATATGGTAATTTAGGTTTAAAATTTTGTAGTATTTTAGAGGAGATAGCTAAAACTTAGTTATGCTAAAGGTTGGTGTGACCTAGATCGGGTGTGATCCACTAGTGATTTTGACAATATAGATGTTTATGAATCACAGTTTTTTAGAGCACATACTATTCCCACAAGTCACAAACACGCGAGCAAATAAAAACAATTGTGATCCCTTATGAGTAAAATGTTAAATTGTAATAGAGGGGAATATATGATTTCATGTATGAAATTAATGATAAACTCTACTTGAAAGCACATGACCTTGATATTTTAATCTAAATAATGACCAACCTAAAATTGTTTCTTATTAAATAAGATTTTATCTTCCTTCAATGTAAGGAAACAAATTAACAACCCAAAGCTTAAAATTATCTAGTAATAATAAAAACATACCCATACAAACTATAATTCTTCAAATAAATATATTTTACTCATACACAAAAATACAAATATACAATATAATAATTTTTTACTTACTTCAAAATAAATGCATATATACCATATTTAAATTCATATACTTTGGAATATTAAAAAACAAACTCCAGATAATCAAAGTTACACTAAACTGACTTTTTAAAGATTTTTCATAAAGGATATGAGAAAATATCCTAAATCATTACAAATATAATATTAAATTTTTCATAAAGGATATGAAAAAATATCCTAAATCGTTAGGAATATAATCAAATAAAATAATACAATTTGATTGTATCCTAAGCAAAGTTTGTCAGACTTCAAAGTGTGGATCATGTTCTGATACTTATAACCTGTGTTCACAATTCAATATCCAATTCGTGCAATCATGTTCTCATACTGATAGCCTTTGTTCACAATTCAATATCTCATAAGTTGATGCCAATTCTATTTGTCCACTAATGGAACTTTCAAATATTTATAATGATTAGAATCACATCAATGCCTAGCTAAAAAGATGATAAGATTTTGAGCTTGTTTGTTTTTAGTATGTGGGGGCAGTCACAAATGTTTGGTTTAATACTTTTTTTCCCAATTATAATTTTATACCATTATAAAATTATTAAAGCATTGACTAAAATATGTTGAAGAGTGAAAGTTAAAGTTAGATGTTTATTGTTTTGATTATATTTTTATATAATTATAAAATTATTAAAACATTGACTAAAATATGTTGAAGAGTGAAAGTTTAAGTTAAATACTTATTTAGAATATGAAAATGGTTATTTTAATTTAAAATTTATTTTCGTCATGAATAATGTATGTCATATTTTTACAAAGTATGAAGTAAAAATAGTAAAAAGATTTCAGAGGTGGAATATTATTGGATAGAAGCTTTGAGAAAAAAAAAAAATATTGTGAAAATGTTATTCTTCCATTTTCAAAGAGTATATCAATGGTTTTGATGGAGTCATAACTCAAATCAACTCCCGTCGGGGAAAGAGAAAAGTACAATAAAAAAAATTTAGAATAAGATAAAAGATCAAAAATTTTATAATTCTATATGAAGCAACTATTATTAATAAAATAGATAAATAATTTCTAATAAAAAATAATTAAATATATTTAAAATAAATTTTAAAATTTTTATATATCTGGATTTTTTTAATTATATATTAAAATAGTGTTATATATTTAAAAAATAAAATAAAATAAATAATAACTTTAAAATTGATGAGTTGGAGCGGGAGGGGTTATTTTTTGTTTCTACGAAGAAAGAGAGTTTAATTTGTTTGGAGATTAGGGACATCAATTAATAATCAAGTTGAATATTTAGATTTGTGGCAAGGATTAGATTTGGCACTATAAGAGAAATCTAGCATTTAATGGTTTTTGGTGATTTGATGATTATTCAGCGGGTATGCAAGCTCAAAGGGAATTATGAGCAGATTCAAGCTCCCATCTTGCATAGAATAAGTCTTCAAATTGCAAGATTTGAAAAGATTAACTCTTTTCATGTTAAAAGTGATCCGGACTTATGCAGGAACACAACAAAATACAGATATAAACATAAACACAGAGATGCAGCAAAAATAAAACTTCATTGCATTAATAATAAAGAATTGAAATATGCTTACATACAAAATGGAAATAAACTAGCTCGGGTGATAGTAGCTTATCTCTGAGAAGAGATGTGGTGGCTACATGCCTCTGAACTTTGTTACAATGAGGCTCAAGGTACTTTTTATTATTAAACAACGAAGGAAAACCCTAAATAACCAAAACCATAACCCCAGGAGATGAAATGCCAAGAGTTTATGGGCCCTGTTGGGGTTAGTTGGGCAGCCAATTTCCCGGTGTCGTAACTTGGTCATATGATCTATGTTTCGAATGTACGATACCTCATTGGAAAGATCTCTCTGAGTACTACAGGATTTTCCATAGCATGGACCTTCTATGGACCTAAAAAAGGCCTTTTAGGGAGTCAAAACAACTTTGGAAGTTCAAGACCGAAAAACTGCTAAAAATAGAAAGTGTTGCTATAATCAAGGAAACAGATGAAACTAATTGGAGGACTAGGCAGAATAAGCGGGTAGCCACCAATATCCACTTGGCTCAGTCCTCCCCCCTTAGGAAGAAATGGTCCCCATTACATGTAGAGCCTCTATGAGGTGAGGAAATTTGTGTTGAACCTGGTCCCTGGTGAACCACTTGCCCTGGTGAAGGAGTTAGCATGCTTTAACAACTAGATATATTTATATCCTTTATTGGTGAGTGTTCTCGATATGTGTGTCCATGATCTTGTTAGTTGTGGTCAACTCAATGCAACTTCGGTTGAGCTATGTTGGTGTCAGTTGCTTAGCAACGTCAAATGTGTCCAACAATGGAGGAAAGTATGGTCACAATTGGTACACATTGAATATTGGGTGCAGACCAAAGAATGGTGGAATGTTGAGCTTGAAGGCATTATCCCCTACATCCTTGGTGATAGTGTACAACCCATATGAGAGTTGTCGAAGCTTGTGGTGGGGTCCAACGAGGCACTCCTTCTGCAAATATACCCAAACTTTGTTGTCCACCTAGAACTTATGTGGCACTCGATGTTGATCATGATGTTGTTTGCACTTAACATTGGCTACATCCAATATGTCATGGACCTGTTGGTGGATGTGTTGAATGCGCTTAATGAAGTTTTTATCCCAGACAACCTCAAATTGACATGAGAAGAATCTTCTTGAGTAGCTGCAAATGGTATGGCCACATCAATGGGACATAGTAGTTGGAATCCCAACCCCGCCTTAAAGGGGTTATGCCCAGTTGATCTATGGAGAGCTATTTTGTAACTGTGTTCGACATAGAGGAGGCTTTCATCCCATGTGCATGGATGCTTCAAGTTGTACGTGCGCAAAATGTGCATGATCATCATGTTGACAACCTCTGTTTGGCCATCAGTTTGGGGGTGAAAGGTCATGGACTTAGTGAGCTTGGTATCCAACATCAACCAGAGGCTTAAAAAAAATGTACTCAAGAACCTATTGTCCCGATTTGAGATAATGGGTTGTGGGATCCCAAAATGTACCCACACTTGTTCAAAGAAGAGCTTAACATTGGCTTATGTTGTGACACTCTTCTTGCAGACCGCTAGAATGGTCATCTTAGAGAATCTATCGACAACCATGAACACACAGCCATTTCCATGCTCAGCAAAAGGAAGGCCTGACATGTAATCCATGGAAATGGAATCCCAAGGCCTACTAGGAGTAGGCATAGGAGTATATATGCCTTGCTTCTTGATTTTAATTTTGGAAATGGCACAGGCAATGTGGGATTTGATGTATTTCCCCACATCCTGTCGAAGGCTATACTAATAAAAATACTTTTGCAGCACTGCCACTATTTTCACTACTCCAGAATTTCTAGTGAGCCGACTATAGTGCGTCTCCCAAATCATCTAGGCACGCTCGCTTGTAGGAACATAGAGGTGTCCCAGGTGGCATAAAAGTACACCATGGAGGTGAAAATATGGAACTTGCTAGCCTTCCAGAAGCATCTGGTATGTGTTGTCGAATTTTAGATCGCTCTTATAAATATGCAGCCACCCCGAATTCTCATGTCCACAAGAGTCGAGCATAGTGGTCAACATCATAACTAGTGGTCGGTTGAGACAGTTTGAAATATTATTGGTGTTACCCTTCATGTACTTGATGTTCAAATGGAATTATTACAGATATGTGGACCATTTCTGATGGTAATATTTCTGCAACTTCCCTTGTGTCTATTTGAACTACAAAGGTCGGTAGTCTGTGTGGATGACCATTTCCTTCCCCATAATGTAATGCTTCCATTATTGGCAGGCCTGCACAATTGAATACATCTCTTTGTCATAATTGGGATACATTCGGACTGTATTTGAAAGTGTCTCACTGTGATATGCCACCAGATTCCCTTGTTGGGTAATAACTGCACCAATAACATAGTCAGAGACATCTATATCAATTTCAAATGGTTGTTGCAGGTCTTGTAATGTGAGCACTAGTGTAAATAAGACGTGATGCTTCAACTCAACAAACACCTTCTATTGGGATTCAAACCAAAAGAAAATATCTTTTGCTCTGCCCTTGGTTACTTGGCTCAAGGGCCAAGTGATATGGGATAATCCCAACACAAAACTGCGATAGAAATTGGCAAGACCCAGAAAGTTGCAGCGTTTTGTTAGAGTGGTTGGGGCTAGCCAATACTAAATAACTTGTATCTTGGTTGGGTCCACATGCACACCCTGCTCATTAATGATGTGCCCCAGATATTAAACCTGGGTCATACCAAAAGTACATTTCTTCAAATTAGCACACAAATTGTGTTGTCACAGGGTTTGAAGGACCTATCGGATATGGTGTATGTTCTCTTCCCAAATCCGATTGAAGATCAAGATGTCGTCCAAGTACACTACCATGAACAAGTTGGTAAAGTGTCGCAAGATGTCTTCCATCAGTCGCATGAAGGTTGTAGGGGCATTCATCAACCCAAAAGGCATGAACAACCATTTGAAAAGGCCCTCCTTGGATTTGAAGGCAGTCTTCCATACATTAGAGGGTTCAATTGGACCTACCTAGTGATGCCTAGACTTCAAGTCAATCTTGCTGAAATATTTTTCCCCTTGATCTGGTCCAGAAGGTCATCAATCCATGGGATTGGATACCTATTCTGGACAATGATATTATTCAGTGCTTGATAGTCCATACAGAGTCTCCAATTGTCATATTTATTCTGTACCAACACGATCAGGCTCCCACAAGGTGATGAACTTGGCCTGATGTGCCCTAACTACAACAACTCCTGAATTTACCTCTTAATTTCATCATTCTCCAAAACAGAGTGTTGGTAGATTGATCTATTGGGCAGCAACGCGCTTAGTGTCATAACGATGGAGTGCTTGACCTAACAGCGTAGGGACACCCCTATGGGTGAGGTGAAGATGTCCATGTACTCTTCCATGACCCTGTCCATCTATTGTTGCCATGTGGAAGAGCCCTGTCTAGAGGCTATGGATGTGGCCACAACCTTATTCTTGCCTTGAGGGTGAATCATAAGGAAGGCAAATTTCCCGGTCTGGGAAATGATCTTACTGCACTTCTTTGATGGTAGCAGGCGACGCTACCTCTGGTATCCTGTACAACTTATTTCCCAAAGAAATAATGACATTGTGAGTCCTAGACTCATACGTAACATGACGTTTCCACAAGTATCGTTGGACTAATAATACATCACAAAATTCAAGAGGAGCAACGTCACTCAATACCTCATCTGTGAAGGGATTGATGTTGTAGGGAAGGCGACACTGTTGGCTGACATAGAGATATTTCCCTTAGTTAATCCACCTGATGGTGCATGGTTGCAGGCGTGGTGTGGTTGGTAATCCCAACCGCTTCATGACCTCTACTGAAATAAGGTTATTTTGGCTTCTGTTGTCAACAATGAACAGCAATGGAGAACCCTTCATGCACATCTCTGAGTGGAAGATTCACTCCCCCTCCTCTAGACCTTCAGGCTCAATCTTATGGATCTTGGTGGTGGCAACGTCAGCGCTAGGCTCTGCATCAATAATACGTTTCCATTTGTAATTCCCTTTGTTAGTTTCTGACTCAGAGTCGAAACATGGTTTTGATTTGGAATCCTTTAGCTCAGCCACTAGTGACTGCTTGGCTTGACACTCACTTGTGTTGTGAGTGGGGCTCTTATGGAACCCACACCATTTCCTTGTGTCCTTATTTGTTTTTTTGGTGTTGTTATTTGCTTGCAGCTTTGGCATCTTGTCCTAGGTAACCCCACCTTAACTTTGTAATTTTCTATGCGGTTTGGGGGCGTCTTTCCCTTGCTTCATATTCGTAGATCTAAAGTCTCGCTTCTTCTGTTTAAATTTCTACTCGATCTTGAGAGCGTATCGATAGGCGGCGCCAAACGAGAAGATGTCCAGGAACTCCATCTCATCTTGGATGTACTTGGGTAGACAATTGTGCTACTTGAGTACCAAATGCCACTCAGAATCCTTGATACCCAGCTTCGTGCGAAGGGTATGAAAAATATTTGTGAACTCCGACACATCTTGGTCCCTTCATTACTGCAACATAGTCCACTTTATGTATTTATCTTCATAGCTCTTGACAAGGTAATATTGTTCCTTGATGGCATCTCAGAAATAATCCAAGTGGGTGCGGCTGAAAAAAATGAGGATTACCTCTCGTCCTTTTGTTCATAGTAGGTTTCCCACCAATCCTTGACATGGGGGCGGCTTTGAGGAGTGAAAAAGTAATTTTTTCCCGATTGGAAAAGTCATGAACTAAAAAATATCCTTCCAATAAATTTAACCATATATCTATGGTGTTTTCATCTATGTCGCCTTCAAATATGGGAATGTCAAAGTTAACTTGTACCTTAAAAGGGGTGACACCTCCAAAGTGGTTGTTGGATGAAGATGCGTTGTCGGTGGGTAATCGTCGAAGGATCTGGGAAGAGTTATCCATCGTCACGTTCATCTGTCGCTTGAGGGCTTCCTTAAGCAAGTTTTTGAAAGGATCTCTTGCTCCCTCGTCTATATTTTTTTTTTCCATGGGAAGCCATCGAGGTTTGCGAGGCTCGCGGCTTCTGAGGCTAGTCTTGCAAAGGTTCAACCATTTCAAACCCTAACTCCTTATACTGTGACCTCGTTGGGGACATGCAACAAAAAAATAAAGAAAGAGTAGACCGCTCTTATACTATTGATCCAAAATTATGCAGGAACATAACAAAATACAAATACAAACATAAGCATAGAGATGCAACAAAAATAAAAATTCATTGCATTAATATTAAAGAACTGAAATATGCTTACATACAGAATGGAAATAAACTAGCACGGGTGCTGGTAGCTTATCTATGAGAAGAGATGTGGTGGATACATGCCTCTGAATTGTATTACAATGAGGCTCAAGGGCCTTTTTATTATTGAATAACAAAGGAAAACCCTAAACAACCGAAACCCTAACCCCGAGAGATGAAACGCCAAGAGTTTGTGGGCCTCATTGGGCCTAGTTGGGCAACCAACTTCCAAGGGTCATAACTTGGTCTATGATCTTCGTTTGGCGCGTATGATACATTGTTGGATAGATATTTCCGAGTACTATAGGGTTTGCTGCAAGCCTTTGCCTATGGAGATAGGCTTGCTACAGACCTCAAAAAACTTCATTTAGGGGATCAAAACAGCTTCAAAAGTTCAAGACCCGAAAAAACTACTAAAAATAGTAAATGGTTCTATAACTAAGGAAATGGAAAAAATTGATTGGAGGTCTAAGTGGAATAGGCAGGTGGCCACCAATATCCACTTGGATCAAAAATGCATCTCAACATAGTGGAAAACACTTTATTTAACAAAAGGGTCACTATGGATCAAGGAGTTACGGCCTTGGACGGTGGGGATTCAACTATAAAACCTTTACCTTGAAGGGTATATCTATAATTCAAATGTTGGTGATAATCATAGGAATTAATCCCTGAATCAAAGGATGGGACGTAGTTGGCCCCATTGTCAAATCGCATCATGAGCATTTATTTCCCTTAATTTCATTCCCCTTGTTTTGGTGGATATTATCTTGTGTAGAAGTTTGGCATCGAACTTCCACTTGGATCGCTCATGTAATACATAGCATGTCAGTGGACAGATGGAAGTTGTTTTCATTTGTTATTAAATTTGATCGGATGTGCAGAATCAAAACTCCCTCATTCAAGATGCAATACACATGCTTGTGATCTCTAATTTCAATGGAGGTGGTTTCTAATTTCAGAGTTTACATAATGGTGATGGAACTCTTTGTCTGGCCATCGCATGTGCTCCAATTTAGCATGGAAGGCGTGGAGGGAAGTGATGAATTAGGGAGAGCAGGTTTGTATGGTTATAAGAAGAGGTGATGCAACCTCACCATCACAAAGTTGCCAGCTGAGCTCTTAGAGAGCCAGGGGAAAAGAAGGATCAATGCGTGGAATTCTCAATGGAAAGACAGTTCAGTGTCATAACTTTCATTTAGCTCAGATGACGGCGTTGATGAAGCTTATCATAACCTTGACCTCCAGGCATGGGGAAATGTTGTTGATAAAGTCTTGTGCCCAATTTGAGCTCTTGACCTAAAAAATTAAACTGATGGAAACCAAGTTGGAGTCGCTACAATTGGAAGTTGAAATGTTGAATTTCGCAATGCATACTCTAGTTCCTATGTCTAAAGCAAGGGAAATTGGGGTCAACAACGATGATTCTAATGAACACGCGGAGAAACTGGAGTTGTCACCAAACGCATAGGAGGTGGTTAATGTTGATGGAATACAGGCTCGGTTGCATCGCCTTCTCATATTTATTTTGAATATCATGGAACATAAGATATGTTTGCTAATGGGGAGAGCATAAAAGGCTAGTGTTACACTGTGTAGTTATTTTCATGTTTTGCAAATATATAATAATCTTAGGAGTTTTTTGGAAATTGTATAAAGAAATTCTGTTTAGACCAGCTAAATATGGACAGAGTGAAAAATGAATTAATCGTTTATGAAACTTTTTGAAAGATATAACAATAGCTATGAATGATGATGTACAATATTCTGACCTTCAAACCAAAAAAAATAAAACAAATCCACACATGTTTCTTTAAAAAAAATTAAACTACAAAATCAATCATTCATTATAAAAATATACCTTAAATTTTAAATAAATCAGCTTTATATTTAAAATTTATAAATCAATAATAATCTTTATTTTATTATATTAAATAATTTTATAATAATACTGCAAGATAATAACAAAAATAATTAATAATGAAAAATAATTATAAATTCATTAATAATCTTTGTTTTATTAGGTTAAAAATAATTTAATAAATAATATAATAATTACCTTAAATAATCATAATTACACAAAACTATTTAATAATAAAAAAAAACTAATATTAAACTTTTAAATAAAAAACAAATAACTTAATTTAATTAATTAATTAATTAATTAATTATTATATATAATATATAATATATATAATCAAAGCTGGCTGGCTTGTGAAGTGAGGATCCCACTGCACAAGTAGTGCAATCATGATCTCAGGGATTCGATCACTTTAATTGCTTTTATTCATGATTCAATATTTAATAAGCTGATCTTGATTCCATGTATGTGCTACAATTCTAATGATTAACATCACATCAATGTCTTGCCATATATAGATTATAAGATTTGAATTTGTTTGCTTTTCTCGTGTTAGGTAGCTTTAAATGTTTCAATTTAGAAATTTCAGGTACCACAGATGGAATATATATTTTTAGTATAAAATATTTTTTAAATAATTAATTTATATATAAATTAATAATATATATATTGATATTATATATAATAAAAAAATTTTATATTCAAAAATAGAAGGTTTTTTTTTTCATGTATATATATTAGAAAGTAAAGTAAAAAAAAAATTATTGTATTTGATTTAGTTTAGATGAAGCTAAATGTGTAGGTTGGGTCTACTTATTTATTGGATAGAAGAATGATCTACCTACTAATAGGATGATGTCAATCTCTTGTATTTTACTATAAAGCTTATTTTCCAAAAATATATCTCAAGAATAAATTTTATGAGAGTCCCAACATTTACTCGTTATAAAATGAAAATATTAAAAGCAAAAAGTAATGAGAATGACTCTTTGACTAGAGCTCAATTCAAAAGATAGAAGACCTCGATTGTGTCAAGACAACAGAGATATATTATTTGAAGGTAATTTCAACTTATTTCTCTTCTTTTGAAAGGGCGTTGGCAATCATATTGTGTTCACAATATACATAAGTATATGATAGAGTCTCAAATAAAAATGATACCACTTTTATATTATTTCTAAATCTTCCAATCAAGCATAGTGAATTTGAATTTCCCCTTCCATCCTTTGAATAATCAAGGAAGAATCCCCATATGTTTGCAAGCTCCTAACCCTTTTGTCCATTGCTTTCTTCAAAAGAAGATGGAAAATCATTTTGGCATAATTATTTGTACCAATTCTGAGATTAACCTTGAATCTAATGGAGTGTTCTTTGCATAGGAATAAAATACCTCTAACCCTACCAAAATTATAATGGCCTTGTCTAACACCATCATAGAAAACTCATATAAAGAACTTGTCAATATGTAAATCACCCATATACCATGGTTGTTTGGTTGTTTTATCTTAAAATTCTACTTACAAACATGAAAAGTACATAGGCCTAATTATAGAGTTTGTTTTCCTTCCAATATCTAAGTAATACATACTATCCAAATATGACATAGAGTGAGACCTGGGAAACTTTTAATTCATTTTTTTAAGCCAATTACTGAGTCATTCCTCCATTGGTGAAGCCTCCAAACATTGTCCTTTTTAGTCAATTTTATAGATTTGTTTATGGGTGTTGAGCATTTGAACAATGAATAATTGAATGTGCAATTGTTTCCATATCCCTCATGCATAACTCTTGTATTGTGAGTCCTTACATTCGTCTTTGTTGTAAGCCTTTCCATGTTAGTTCTTTTTAAGTGTTTTTTTTTCGTAAATTCCACATTGGGTTTCTATTAATACCAAAAGTTTACAGCTTACAAAGATTCCATATCCATATTTCACTTCTTAGGAGCCATAGCAATTTTGTGAATTTACATGACTAAGACTATGGATAAACTAGAAGGTTGTAGGAACAAAATTGTTGGCTTTGACAGATAGTTAGTCGTAGTAAAAAACATGTAGACCAATATACTACTAACAACTAGGCAATAAATGTAGACTAGTAGCCATATACCCATAGACATGATTGAGAGATACAAACAAAGATAAATAAACAAGAACAAGTTTTCGTTCAAATAAGTCAGCATGTCAACATATGATTGGACTTCTTAGTCCAAAATGATGACTGGTGATGAAGTAGTTGAGTTGGGTTGAGGGGAGGCTTGTGTTGGTGCATTGATGACCCCAGGTCCTTCCTAGTTCTCATTTGAATTAGTGTGAGTAGGAGACTATATAACACTCAATGCTAGAAAATCAAGCAACTATGTCATCCAAGTTATATTTGATGTCTCTAGGAATGTGTTTGATGTCTTCATGTCCTAAAAAATGTTTATATTTTTCCACATGCTTATCTCTGAGGATCCTACTAAGAAGGGTCTCCATTTGGAGGTGGAGAGTGATGGAGTGTAGGAAATGGATCCTTCTCCTAAGAAAATTTCTTGGATCCGGAATCCATTTTAGGTTACTGCCTCCAATATCAGAGTCTAAGAAATAAGCTCTATCTCTAAATTATTTGGCCTCTAATTTGCATACCTCCAAAGGTGTCGCATCGAAAAAGTTGGCAATAGATTCCCAATCGAATAACCTCCTATGCCACAAGGAAAAGGGCCCCGATGAACCCCCTTTGTGACTTGATACTCGCAGCCTTGGAGCCATAAAGAGAATGAACCTGCAAAACAAATTCGTAGGACTCCTTGCAAAGACTTTACTAACTAAACTAGACCATGAGAAATGTAATATGAATATGGCACACTGAGACTACAACAGAAATTTGTATTGGATGTTTAAACCATTGATTGAATCCTTGTTAAAACCAAATGAAGAAGGTATCAGAGCACCAAACTCCATAAACCAAGACTAGACAACGAAAATAAATCTCCGCGGGATCCAAATTTTCAAGAGCCACTAAGGGAAGGATTGCAATGAGCTCAAATTAGGGTCTATACCCAGAATTATGTATGAAAAGGAAAAAAAACCGCTGGCCCAAGGTTGAAATAACCACCATAGTTTGAGACAGAAGATGGCCTGAAGAGCTACTAGTTGGTAGCAACTTAGACCTTGTGAGCCCCACTTTTAAGAAACAACCCACAGCTAAAATGAAAAACCCTAACAGATAAGATTATATCACTTGTATAATTTTCCTCAACAAGATAAACCCAAGACATATGATATGAGAACTTTTGGACCTAAAGATGGCGCTGACATGACTACGTAAACACCATGAAGGAAAACATGAGTTTCAAGTTTCTCTACTATCGAATGAGCTTCCAGCAATGATGTAGTACCACAGAGACCCGAGTTTAAAATAAAAACAAATAGAGAATTAAGTGATACTTCCTCCTCGCCGCTCGCGAAGCTAAAGAGGTATATCCTTGAGACCAAACCACTTGAGATTATCAGTGCCAAGGAACCGTAGAGAAGTTCAAAAGGGCGCATTAAAAAACACATTGCTTCGCCACCATGAGGTCTTGGCCATGCAGATATAAGGCACTCAAAACGTGAGGGAGGTAGCATACGAGTCCATTGTAGGCCAAATGTAGATTATGCAACCATAGAAACTCGCTTGGATCCCATGAGCCATAATTTTCTCATTAATGAGCATACCTTTGATGTCAAACTGAGAGGCGAAGGTAACCAATCCACCCAGAGCAAGACAAGCCATCTCTAAGCTAGCAGAGAGGAAGTAATGTACAAGAATTATGTCACATGCATTGGTTGATGCACTGTGTTGTGGACATTTAATATGCCTCAAGTAACTACGGTAATTATGTTTAAACGACAAGTGCTCCTTCTACACATGTGATCTCCTCCACCATGAGTAATGCTCGTTTCCCTTCTCAAGGGTTGCATCTTGTTGGCCACCTAGGTTTTACGCATGTTCATGATTGTCATACTAGCTAGAGAGACTTGGCATTGGCATTTGTGATCGGGACTGGGTGTCGTGTAAAAAAAATTTCTGGGAGACACCCCCATCGAGGAATTGGACACTTGCGCTTAATTTATCCTGTTTTATGTACCCCTTTAGCTCCTCAACCTCCTTTTTCCCCTCCATCACCAACCAAGGTTTGTTAAGAGCTACGTGGTCATCCTTACAGCTCCAATTTTCCAACGCATTCATTACTTGATTTCCTTCCTGTTGTGTGTGCATTGGGATCACATAATCAAAGTTGTCTAGAAAAACTTTAATGTTACTCACCACTACTTGCAGATGTCCATTATGAATAATTGTGTCTGTTGAACGATCATGCAGTAACTTATAAATTGTTTGTATGACCAACGTCGAATATCCATGAACCTGTATGAGGCAGAAACCTTCTCTCTTGGCTATGCATAAACCTCTTTACAGAGCCTCAAATTTTGTCATGTTATTTGATGAGAAGCCACAAGAAAATGCATATACATGTAGAGTATTTAAACAAGAATCTTTGAGAATTCCCCCATAACCTGTTAAACCTAGATTTCCTTTTGAAACTCTGTCAAAACTTATCTGAACAAAATTCAAAGGAGGATGCATAAAAGTTTTGATACCCTTTTCCTTGTAGACTATGTGTTTTTCTAGAGAAGAAACCCACAATTGAGATGAAATATCAAGTATTTTCAATACATTAGCCTCCATTTCACTTGTTTGATCATCCTCCCGAGGAGGAGTGGAAGTGAGAATTGTTTCTCGTATATTTTTAAGAATTAATTCCCGCAGAGACGAAGTATGTCTGATTCATCCTTCAAAGGTTCCTTTATTTCTTTCCTTCCATATATTACGTCATGTGAAACTCAATGCAAAAATCCAGGAGTTTGATACCCTAGATTCTTAAACTTTTATTCATACCATTGTTCCAACCACAATGAAGTGTTCGTATAATTTGGTAGCGAGCATCCAAAAATTTGTTGTACGTAGGTCCACAGTCTCGTAGCAATAGGGCAAGTGAGAAGAAGATGGTTTATATTTTCTTCTCCCTGTAAGCACAATGCGCAATATGTTAGGGCTTCAAGAACTTTTCTTCGTAAGAAATCCCAAATTAATGAGTGATGCCATGATATTTTCCATAAGAATGTTGGAAATTTTGGATAGCGCAACTCTTTCCATAGCTTCTTCCACATTTTTTTTGTTATTGTTTAGTTGAACTGCCAATAGGATTGAATTTGCTTCTTTTATGGTGAATGACCCTACTTATTTATGACCCCAATGTAGAATGTCTTGTTGTTGTGATGCATGTATCCTTCTATTCAACAATCACTTTTGAAATACTTCCCATTTTTTATTTGTATTTGAATTGAACCAGTCTTCCTTTTCCTTCCACTACTTCCATTCTGAGTCTTACTGAGAAAGCTTCCAATATTTTGCAACTTTTAGGGCTCCTTGAGATTGTGTAAATTGCTTGATTTGAGAGAATTGTTCATTTCCTTCAAATGTAGGGAATGGTTGCAATGGTTCCTCCCAAAAATATGCGTTATTCCCTCCTCTAACCTCCCAAAAAGCATGCTTGTGAGCAAGAGTTTTACATTCCTACGCCCAATTCCAAGTACTAGAACCCTTGATATAGCCTTCAAACCTTAATCTATCTTGTTGAATATAGTTAGGAATATACTTTCGGGCCCATGTTTCTTTCCATATTTGTGGGCCTCCCTTGACCCAAAGCCACCATAACTTCATGGCATAGGCTCGGCTGACAAGTTTAGGGTCACGGATGCCTAACCCTCCTGATTGTTTAGATGTAATCAGTTTATTCCAACTTAATAAGGACCACTTTATTGTTTGACAATGGTCGCGCCATAGAAAATTTTTCCAAATGGAGTGAAATTACTGAGAGACTGTGATTGGAATGGGAATTATTGAGAGTTGATAGTTTGGTAGTGCATGTAGTATTGCTTTGACTAAAACTACTCGACTAGGGAAATTAAGAGTTCTAAAGGCCCAATTCCTTATTTTACATTTGGTATTCTCAATAAGAACTTCCCACGATGTAGCTTGGTTGTGGTGCAAGAACAAGGGGACTCCTAGATACTTGGATGGTAAATTCCCTTTACTAAAACAAAGGGTGTTGATTAATCGATTTTGCACATTTTCTGGACAATTGAAAAAAAAAATGTTTGACTTACTTTTTTTATCATCATACCAGAGGCCTCCATGAACATTTGTAGTAAATTTTCCACTCCTTTTTCCTCAAGCCATGTCGTAAGTGCAAATGACAGGACATCATCAATGAATTGTTGATGTGATATGGTCAAGTCCTTACCATATAAACAAAGGCCATGAAGAAACCTCATTTCATTCTCTTTAGAGAACAAACATCCCAAACCCTCCATTGCAAGGATGAAGAGAAAGGGTGATAAAGGGTCTCCATATCTTAGCCCTCGAGAAGGTAGGAATATGAATGATGACACACCATTTATAAGTACAGAGATAAATGCAGACGAAACTAAAGACCCTGCCCAGACTATCCACCTCTCTAAGAAACCAAAATCTTATAGAATATAGTATAATTATGTCCAACTGAGTCGATCATATGCCTTCGAGAGATCTAATTTTATGATCATACCTGGACATCTGGTTTGCTTTAAAGAGTGAATAACTTCCTACACTACAATAATACCATCTGCTATCTATCCCCCCTGCACAAAACCATATTGATTTGGCGAAACTAGGTGAAGTAGGATTGGTTTCAATTTGTTGACTATCACTAATGAAATGATTTCATATAATATGTTGCATAGAGAAATCACATGAAATCCTTCATGGTTTTCAGACTGGCCTCATTTAGGTGCCAATGAGAAGAAGGTTGCATTGGGAAAATTATTCATGCCTATTGTGATTCCTCTATTAACTCGTGAATTTCCTCCCTCAATAAATCCCAACAAGCCTGAAAAAAAAATCAGTTGTGAAACCATCTAGACCTGGGGCCTTGTTCTTTTGCATATTCATTACAGCAAATTCTACAACTAAAAAGGAGATCAATCTCATGAGAGTGATATTTTGTTCTTTTGTTAGGATATTAGGGATGTGTTGTATCAATGTTTCCATACAAGGATTTCTCTCATGGTTGTTTTTTTAATATAAGTCTTCAAAATAGGTTACCAATTCCTTCTCAATCTCATCATGTTGAATATTTATTTTTCTATCTTGTCCCTTGAGAAAGAAAAATTTGTTATGCTGATGAAATTGAACCATGGCATTATGGAAGAATTTAGAATTACATTCTCCTTCATTCAACCACTATATTTTGGATTTCTATCTCCATAGAATCTCTTCTTGTTTTCTTTGTTTCTCTAAATTTTGAATGATGACTACCTCCTCATTTAATAACTTTGGAGATCGACCCTCAAGGATAATTCGTTGTTGTATATATGTCATTTTCCTTTCCAAGGAAAGTTTCTCCTTAAAGATGTTACCAAAATTATGCATGTTCCAACACTTAATCGTGTATTTTAAGGCTTTTAATTTTAAGTAAAAGATATGCATGAAAATCCTACCTTGGGTATCCAATTCTGACCACCATTTCTTCATCAGGTCTACCAATGATCTGGATCTTGGGGGGAGGCCCCAAGATCCAAAAGATTGAAATGGATCTTGTAGGGGAAGCCCCCAAGATCTGAAGAATTGAGATGCTAGAAAGAAAATGACATAACACTTAGTAAATAAAACCACAAAGAAACTTTGTATTAAAACTAATAATAACTATAAAGGCTACATTGTGGCAGACAATCTATCCTTTTATAAAATGTGACTTGTTACTTATAGTCTTTTTCAGTTACAATACCACGGGTCAATTCCATGGGTGAATGAATACCATGGGTGGATGTCACAATACCACAGGTCAATTCCATGGGTGAATGAATACCATGGGTGGATGTCACACTACCATGGGAAAATACCATTGGTGAATGAATACCATGGGTGGATGTCACTTACAATACCATGGGTAAATTCCATGGGTGGATGAATTCCATGGGTGGATGAATACCATGGGTTGATGCCATTTTCTATTCGGATCAACCAAATTTGTGTCCGTCAACCAAAATATTTCAAAACGGAACAATTTGTTGGAAGGGGCTTCCTTAAGGCCCATGTCAAGCCTTATGGTCCAGTAGTCTGATCCTATGCAAGGTAATATTAACACTTTCAGGTAGATTTTTTTGTTTGTTGAGTGTGAGTTATTTTCTTTCCATGAGTAGCCCCATGCGCGAAGCCGGGGCATTAGAGGAGGGGCAGCCAGCCCCCCCTTCATTATGTTGGGCATAGCGAGTCGATCACATGATGGGCGGTATCCCCCTTGCATAAGGTCCGGGGCAGCACCCCAAGAAAAAAAAAATGGACCCTATATTAGGTGGGCAGACCTACCTATGGTTTTGTGCATGGATTTGGGACATGGTTTTGGGCATGATGGTTTTCTACCCATGCTATTTTGTAGATCTGGTCAAGGTAACTACGGTTATGTTCAAATCCATGGTTAATGGATTGGTTTTTATGGATGCTTCAGCATGTATATGTATGTATTGTAACATTGAAAGGAATATAATGAAAAATCAATCTAGTAGTCCCGGTTTTTGGATCCAGGGGGGAAACTCTGTGTATTTATTTTATGTTTCTCGCCATTTTATATTTTTTGTTTTTAAGAATTTGTTACAAGTAATTTCTATAAAAGGTTAAAACATACATTTGGTATCAAAGTTGTTTCAGCTTCAAGGGGAAGACTTTGTTGCTGAGGGGTTTTTTCTCAGGCTTGTGGTAGTCCCTGTTCAGTGGGAGATCTATGGGATCGATTCTGGGGATGAAAAGAGATGGAAAGCAGTGGAAATATAGAAATTGATAGATTTAATGTTTAGAGTTCGATTTGTCGAAACTCAATATGGAGGATCTACTGGTGGATAAAGATCATTGGATTGTAGTAGATTCGAGTACTAAACCTACAACAATGTCCGATGAAGACTGTAAGAAGTTGGATCAAAAAGTAAAGATAATAATATAGTTGTGTATCTCAAATTAAGTATTGTTGAATGTATCAGGGGAAGCTATGGTGAAGGCTTTGTGGGACAAGTTAGGGACTTTTTTCAATCTAAGTCTCTCGTGAATAAAATGTTCCTATGGAAAAAGTTGTGCAACCTGACGATGAAGGATGGAGACTCAGTGACAGAGAATATATACGCTTTTAATATTATGGTAAGTCATTTTTTATCTATTGATATTAAAATTTCAGATGAAGATAAGTGCATTAATTTGTTGTGTTCTTTAAAATATTTGTGGGATAATCTGGTTGTTGCAATAGGTGGCAATACAACTACCTTGTAGTTTGATGAAATAGTATAATCCTTGCCGTCGGAGGAGATGAGATGGAAAAATATGGAGGGCCAAAATGGTGATTCCTTGTTTGCATGAGGATGGTCCCATAACAAACAAAAAAAAATGAATAGGAGATCTAAATCTAAAGGGAGATCTAAATCTCTAGGAAAACTTGTAAAGGTGTGTTGGAAATGCGAAAAGGAAGGGCGCCTCAAAAGGAATTGTAGATCTAAATATCCTGAGAAAGGAAAGAGATTTGATGATTCTCCTTCTGGAGAGGCGGAAACCATCTCAGATGAAGGTGGGGATGTGTACTTGGCTTCTTCTTCAAGCACACATGTAGATCATAAGGCATGGTTGATTAATAAAGGTGCATCCTTTCACTTCACTCCCCATAGGGAGTGGTTCTGCGAGTATGAGAAATATGATGGTGATGATGTCTTCTTAGGGGTTGAAAGGAAGGCTAGAATCATCGGACCTAGAAAATTCAAGTTGAAGTTGCAAGGTGGAAGGATTAGAACACTTCTGGGTGTTTTGCGTTTTTCTGCATTGGCTAGAAATTTGCTTTTTGTAAGTAGGATGGATGATGCACGTGTAAAAAACGTGTTCGAGAAATATACATGCAATATGGTTTGGGGAGCACTGGTATTGATGTTGGGAGTTTAGATTGGAACTTTGTACAAGCTTCTAGGTAACACTTTCATTGATGGCTGCAATAGTTATGTGGTCCCTGAAAGTGGAGCAGAAAATTCAGTGGTCTCTAGAGGAAAGGAAATGATATGGCATCAAAGGCTTGGACATATTGGAGAGAATGGACTTCGAATACTTCATGGTAATTGTATGGTAGAAGGGATGTCTAATTTCTCTCTTGATTTCAATTTCTGTGAACATTGTGTATATGGTAAGCAGAATCGGATGAGTTTCCCCTCTGGTGCTAAGGGGTGAAAGGGATATTAGAGCTTGTGCATAGTGCTGTGTTTGGACCTGTGTCGATTCCATCACTGGGTAAGTGTATGTAATATTTATCATTTATAGACGACTTCTCAAGGAATACATGGATATATTTCCTCAGGAAGAAATCTGAATTCTTTTACATGTTTAAAGAATTTAAGGCTCTGGTGGAAAACCAGACAGAGAACAAGATAAAGCTGATGAGGACAAATAATGGTGGAGAGTTTTGCAAGAAGGAATTTGAAGAGTTTTGTAAGAAGTGTGGTATAGCACAAAAAAAGACTACTCCATACACACTTCAATGAAATGGATTTTTAGAAAGAATGAATAGGACATTGATTGAAAAGGCAAGAAGCATGTTCATTGGTGTCGGGATAGAAGAATTCTGGGCAAAGGTGATGGAGACTGCATGTTACCTGGTCAACTTATCACCTTCATCAATGTTGGAGGATAAGACTCCACAAGAGGTATGGACTGGTAAGAAACCCTCTCTTTCACATACGAGGATAGTTGGCTGTGATGCATATGTACATGTTCCAAAGGAGAAAAGAACCAAGTTGGATACTAAATCTAAAAGGTGCATCTTTATTGGGTATAAGGATGGTTATAAGCTTTGGAACCCAGAAATAAGGAAGGTTGTGTACAACCACGATGTGGTGTTTAGAGAGGTCAAAGATGTTATTAAACATGAAGTCCTACCAAAGGAATCTGAGAAGATAGAGTTTGAGTTAAAGGAGGAAGAATCAGACTCTATAGCAGAAGAGGAATCAGAAGATGAAGAGCCACAAACTCTAGCTATGAGAAGATCAGTTCAAGAAAGAAGGCATCCATAAAGGTATAGTCCAACTGCTTTCTATTCAAATTTTTCTTTATCTATTACTGATGATGATCCCAAAACTGTAAGGGAGGCAGTAGATTTAGAGGATGGAAAACTCTGGAAAGAGACCATGGTTGATAAAATGACATCTTTGGACAAAAATGAGGCTTAAGATCAAGTGGAGTTGACGGATGGAAGAAAACCCATTGGAAGCAAATGGGTGTTTAAGAAGAAGATGAATGCATAAGGCACGGTGGAGAAATACAAATCTTGGCTGGTAGAACAAGGTTATTCCCAGGTGTTAGGAATTGATTTTGGTGATATTTTTTCTCTTCTTGCTAAGGTAGCTTCTATTAGATTACTTTTATTTGTTGTTGGTGCTTTTGATTTTGAGGTAGAACAGATGGATGTGAAGATAGCATTTCTCCATGGGGATCTAGAAGAAGAAATCTACATGAAGCAACCTAAAGGCTTTGCAGTGAATGGTAAGAAAGAACTGGTATGTAGGTTAAAAAAGTCTTTGTATGGGTTAAAACAGTCACCAAAAATGTGGTATCATAAATTTGATACATTTATACTGGGACTTGGCTTCACTAGAAGAAAAGCATATCATTGTGTGTATTTTAAATTAATTGGTGACCGTGTTATTTATTTGGTCTTGTATGTGGATGATATGTTGTTGATTGGAAATAACAAAGATATTATCGAGGATTTGAAGACCCAATTGTCCTCCAAATTCGACATGAAAGATCTTGGTGCTGCAAACTATATTTTGGGCATGGAAATTAAACGAGGTAGGGCAAAGAGGAAGCTCTGGTTAAACCAGAGGAAGTCTATCGAGACAATATTGTAGAGGTTTAATATGCAGGATAGAAATTGGTGAAGGTTTGTATTCCTATAGGTGTAAATTTATCTATTGAACAACATCCCAAGACACAAGAAGAGGAAGAGGACATGTCCTGTGTTCCATACGCAAGTGTAGTCGGTAGCATGATGTATGTAATGGTTTGTACTAGACCATGCATTTCACATGCAGTGTGAGTATTGAGCAGGGTTATGTCAAAACCAAGGAAGGAGCATTGGACAACACTGAAGCGGGTTTTTAGGTATTTTCATGGCACTAGTGATTATGGTCTATGTGACCAAGGAAGACCAAAATTGGACAGAGTTTTGGAGATTCATGGCTTTGTTGATGCAAACTAGGCTGGAGATCTAGATCAGAGAAAATCTACAAGTTGGTATGAGTTTAACAATAGTGAGTTGGATGAGTAAGAGACAGTTTGTAGTGGCACTTTCAACTACAAAGGCAGAATACATGGAAGCCACTCATGCAAGAAAGGAAGTAGTTTGGTTGCAAAGATTGTGTTCAAGTATGGGGTTAGTACAATGATCTATAGGGATAGACTATGATAGCTAAAGTGAAATTTTCTTGGCAAATAACCCTACTTATCTTTCAAAGACAAAGCACATTGATGTTCAATATCACTTTGTAAGGGATATGGTTGAGGACAAAAAGGTGTTGTTGGTAAAGGTGGACACTTTGAAGAATATTACAGATGCATTAAAAAGTCTCTGATTATTCAGAAGTTCTCTTGGAGTTCACTTTGTAAGGGATATGGTTGAGGACAAAAAGGTGTTGTTGGTAAAGGTGGACACTTTGAAGAATATTACAGATGCATTAAAAAGTCTGTGATTATTCAGAAGTTCTCTTGGTGTAAAGAAACAATGGATGTTGCAAGGTTGGACCAATGACTAAGATCTCATATGACCCCCTATGTGGAAAATGAAACAACAAGTGGGAGAATGTTGGGTGTGTGTTATATTCTTTCCACAACTATCCCCATGCGCGAAGTTGGGGGGTTAGAGGGGGGCCAGCCAAACCCCCCCCCCCCCCCCCCCATCGAGGGGTTTACAGGGGGGTGGTATCCCCCCTACATGGGATCCGGGGCAGCACCCCGAGAAAAAATCGGACCCTATATTAGGTGGGCAGACCTACATATGCTTTTGTGCATTGATTTCACACATGGCTTTAGGCATGATGGTTTAATGCCCATGGTATTTTGTAGATATGGTCAAGGGAACTACGATTATGTTATAATATAGGGTTAGGGATTGGGGTTTATGGATGCTTCGACATGTATATATATATATATATATATTTATATATATATATATATATATTGTAACATTGAAAGGAACATAATGAAATATCAATCTGGTAGTCTCGTTTTGGGATCCAGGGGAAATCTTTGTGTATTTGTTTTATGTTTCTCTCCATTGCATATTTTTTATTTTTAAGAATCTGTTGCTGGTAATTTTTGTACAGGGTTAAAACCTACAGTTGGTATCAAAGTTGTTGCGGCTTCAAGGGGATGCCTTTGCTACTGAGGGGTTTTTTCTCGGGTCTGTGGTAGACCTTGTTCAGTGGGAGATTTGTGGGATTGATCCTTGCGGTGAAAGGAGATGGTGAGCAGTGGAAAGATAGAGATAGATAAATTTAATGGTCAGATTTGTTAGTTGTGGAAACTCAAGATGGAGGATCTACTGGTGGATAAATATCAATCGATCGTGGTAGATCCGGGTACTAAACCAACGGTAATGTCCGATGAAGACTCGAAGAAGTTGGATCATAAAGAAAAGAGCACAATATGGTTGTGTATCTCAAATTAAGTATTTTTTAATATATCAGGGGAAGTTACGGCGAAGGCTTTGTGGGACAAGTTAGGGACTTTGTACCAATCTAAGTCTCTGGTGAATAAATTGTTCCTGCAGAAAATGTTGTATAACCTGAGGATGAAGGATGGAGACTTGGTGACAGAGCATCTAAACACCTTTAATACTATGGTAAGTCAGTTGTTATCTGTTGATATTAAAATTTTAGATGAATATAAATGCATCAGTTTATTGTGTTCTCTACCAGATTTGTGGGATATTCTGGTTGTTGCAATAGGTAGTAATAAAACTACCTTACAGTTTGATGAAATAGTAACATCCTTTTTGTCAGAGGAGATCAGACAGAAAAACATGGAGAACCAGAATGGTGATGCCTTGTATGTATGAGAACGGTCCAATAACAGAAACAAAAATAAGTCCTCGAGTGGGAGATCTAAATCTAGAGGGAGATATAAATCTCTAGGAAAACTTATAAAGGTGTGTTGGAAATGTGGAAAGGAAGGGCACTTCAAAAGGGACTGTAGATCTAAAGCTCCTGAGAAAGGAAATGGATCTGATGATGCTCCTTCTATTGAGGTGAAAACCACCTCAGATGGAGGTGGGGATGTGTACTTGGGTTCTACTTCAAGACACATGTAGATCATGAGGCATGGTTGATTGACTCAGGTGCATCCTTTCACTTCACTCTCCATAGGGAGTGGTTATGCCAGTATGAGAAATATGATGGTTATGATGTCTTCTTAGGGGATGACAAGAAGGCTAGAATCGTCAGACATGGAAAATTCAAGCTGAAGATGCAAGGTGGAAGGATTAGAACTCTTTTGGGTGTTCTACATATTCTTGCATTAACCATAAATCTGATTTTTGTAAGCAAGATGGATGGTGCAAGTGTAAAAATAGTGTTTGAGAAAGATAAATGAAAAATGGTTCAGGGAGCACTAATATTGGTGCGAGGAGTTTGGATTGGAACTCTGTACAAGCTTCTAGGTAGCATTGTTATTAATGGGTGCAACAATTTTGTGGTTCCTGAAAGTGAAGTAGAAAATATAGTGGTCTCTAGAGAAAAGACCAGTTTATGGCATCAAAGGCTTGGAAATATTGGAGAGAAGGGCCTTCAAATACTTCATGGTAATGGTATGGTACAAGGTATGTCTAATTTATCTCTAGATTTCGATTTCTGTGAACATTGTGTATATGGGAAGCAGAATCAGGTGAGTTTCCCCTCTGCTGCTAAGATGGTGAAAGGGATATTAGAGCTTGTGCACAATTATGTGTTTGGACTTGTGTCAGTTGCATCACTAGGTAACTATGTGTACTATGTATCATTTATAAATCACTTCTCAAAGAATACATGGATATATTTCCTCGGGAATATATTTGAAGTCTTTGACAAGTTTAAAGAATTTAAGGCTCTGGTGGAAAACAAAACAAAGAAGAAGATAAAGGTGTTGAGCACAGATAACGTTGGAGAGTTTTGCAAGAAGGAATTTGAAGAGTTTTGTAAGAAGTGTGGTATAGCACTACAGAAGACTACTCCATACACACCTCAACAAAACGAAGTTGCAGAAAGAATGAATGGGACCTTGATGGAAAAGGCAAGAAGCATGCTCAATGGTGTCGGGTTAGGATAGGAATTATGGGCAGAGGCGGTGGAGACTACATGTTACCTGGTCAACATATCACCTTCATCAATGTTGGAGGATAAGACTCCACAAGAGGTATGGACTGGTAAGAAACCCTCTCTTTCACATCTGAGGGTATTTGGTTGTGATGCATATGTACATGTTCCAAAGGACAAAAGAACCAAGTTGGATAGTAAATATGAAAGGTGCATCTTTATTGGGTATTAGGATGATTTAAAAGGTCATAAGCTTTGGAATCCAGAAATACAGAAGGTTGTGTAGAACTGCGATGTGGTGTTATGAGAGGTTAAAGATGTTATTAAACATGAAGTCCCACCAAAGGAACCTAAGGATATATAGTTTGAGCTAAATGAGGAAGAATCAGACTCTACAGCAAAAAAGGAATCAGAAGATGAAGAGCCACAAACTCTAGTTGTGAGAAGATTAGTTTGAGAAAGAAGGCAACCAGAAAGGTATATTCCAGTTGCTTTCTATTCAAATTTTGGTTTATATATTATTGATGTTGGTCCCATAACTGTCAGGGAGGTAGTAGATTCATAGGATGGCATACGTTGGAAAGAGGCCATGGTTGATGAAATGGCATCTTTGGACAAAAATGAGGCTTGGTATCTAGTCGAGTTGCCAACTGGAAGGAAACCCATTAGAAGAAAATGGGTGTTTCAGAAGAAGATGAATGCAGAAGGCAAGGTGGAGAAACACAAAACTCGGTCGATAGAAAAAGTTTATTCCCAGGTGTCGAGAATTGATTTCAGTGATATTTTTTCTCCTATTGCTTTTGATTTTGAGGTAGAACAGATGGATGTGAAGATAACATTTCTTCACGGGGATCTGGAAGAAGAGATCTACATGAAGAAACCTGAAGGATTTGAGGTGAAGGGTAAGAAAGAACTAGTATGTAGGTTAAAAAATTCCTTGTATGGGTTAAAGCAGTCACCAAGGATGTGGTATCATAAATTTGATACGTTTATACAAGGACTTGGCTTCACCAGAAGCAAAGAATATCATTGTGTGTATTTTAAATTAATTAGTGACCATGTTATTTATTTGTTCTTGTATGTGGATGATATGTTGATGATTGGAAATAACAAAGAAATTATCTAGGATTTGAAGACCCAATTGTCCTCCAAATTCGACATGAAAGATATTTGTGTTGCAAACTATATTTTGGGCATTGAAATTAAATGAGATCGAGCAAAGAGGAAGCTCTAGTTAGACCAAAGGAAGTATGTCGATACAATATTGTAGAGGTTTAATATGCATGATATTAAACCAGTGAAGGTTCTTATTCTTGGAGGTGTAAAGTTATATGTTGAACAATGTCCTAAGACACAAGAAGATGAAGATGATATGTCCTATGTTCCATACATAAGTGCATTCAGTAGCTTGATGTATGAAATGGTATGTACTGGACCAGACATTGCACATGCAGTGGAATCATTGAGCAGGTTTATGTCAAAACTAGGGAAGGAGCATTGGACAACAATGAAGTGGTTTTTCAGTTATTTGTGTGGCACTACTAATTATGGTCTATCCTACCAAGGAAGACTAGGATTGGACAAAGTTTTAGACAACGATGTATTTGTTGATGCAAACTAGGTTGGAGATCTGTATCAAAGAAGATCTACAAGTGGGTATGTGTTAACCTATTTGGAGGTGCATTCAGTTGGATGACTAAGACACAGTTTGTAGTGTCACTTTCAAATATAGAGGCAAAATGCATGGTACCCACTCATGAAAGCAAGGAAGCAGTTTGGTTGCAGACATTGTGTTCAAGTATGGGGTTAGTACAATGAGCTCTAAGGATAGACTGTGACAGCCAAAGTGAAATTTTCTTGGCAAAGAACCATGCTTATCATTCAAAGCTAAAGCACATTGATGTTCAGTATCACTTTGTAAGGGAGATGGTTGAGGACAAAAAGGTGTTGCTAGTAAAGGTGGACACTTTGAATAATATTGTAGATGCATTGACAAAGTCTGTGAGCATTGAGAAGTTCTCTTGGTGTAGAGAAACAATGGGTGTCGCAGGGTGGACCTACCTATGGTTTTATGCATGGATTTTGCACATGGTTTTGGGCATGATGGTTTTCTTCCCATGGTATTTTGTAGGTCCAGTCAAGGGAACTACGGTTATGTTTTAATCCAGGGTTAATGGATTGGGGCTTACAGATGCTTCGGAATGTTTATATATGTATTGTAACAATGAAAGGAATATAATGAAAAATCAATTTGGTAGTCATGGTTTTGGGATCCAGGGAAATCTCAGTGTATTTGTTTTATGTTTCTCGCCATTATATATTTTCTGTTTTTAAGAATTTGTTGCAGGTAATTTATGTACAGGGTTAAAACCTACATTTTTGCATATTTTGCTTTGTAATAGAAAATGATCTAGATAACAATTTATTTGGCTTTCCGCACCATGTCAATTATTCCATGTGGATAGCCCATTGTTTGTTCTTATATCTACAAGATGAATGTATTTTATATACTCATCAAAAGAGTTCAAAACATGATCGAGTTTACATATGCCTTCTTTCTTCTCCTAAAGGGATTTGATGAGATTAAAATCTAATCCATCAAGCCAAACTATGTCTCCCAACAATTGTTTGATTTTTTTGAGAGTTTACAAAAAATTTAGTTTATCCTTTACCTTAGAGGGGTCATATACTGCTCACAGTACCACTTCTTCTTTAGTACCTATATATGAATAGTTCTTGTAAGGATTCTTTCTAAGGCCAACTAGTCACTAAAGACAACCTCGTTTGGATTCCACCACGCTGCTAAACCACGTGCATTTCCTTTAGCATCCATTGACTTTTGTTGACATCCTTTCAAACATATGCTTTTTATTTGCAACATATTGTCTACTCCTATCTTGGTTTCTTATAGAATAAAAATTATTGGTCTCTCTTTGTTGATCATATCTTGAAGATATCTATATTTACCTATGTTGTTGAGTCAACAAACATTCCAATATAAGATCCTCAGAGTGATGGATTTTGGGGGACTAAAGAACTCTTATTCTAGATAGGGGGTTGAATCGTGATTTTCCTTGCTTCCTTCTTAAGTTTACTCACTTTTTTTTGCATCTCTTGTGAGATCCTTAAGGAGAATATATTTTCCTTTACCTTTGAAACCATGAAAAGAACGCGCTATTAGGTCCTCAATCAATTTTTTTTTTTCCAAGCTAAATAAGCTTTGGAATAAGATTCACGAGCTTATGGGGATAATACATCTAGGTTCTTATGTGCCCATTCATGTACCATAAAGAATAAATTTATTTCTTCCTCCAAGAGAATGGCCTCATCTTGTGACAATAAAGGACTAACTTCTGCAAATCCTAGAAGTGAGTATAAGTCAAAATCCTCTTTTAGGTTTTCATCATCTTCCAATTTTATTTTTAGTAGATTGTTCTCAGCTTTATTCCCTAGAGTTGCATCTTCCATATTGATGTATATTTGTTTAATATTTTATTCCTCCATACTCTCTAATATTGTAAAGGAATTAGTGTCTTTAGTATCCTTTGGAGCGCCTATGTTTCTATTTCTCAAGTTTCGCTTTCTTTGAGTAACCTTGGTGAAACCTTCATTATTTAGTTTTCCCCGATTTCTTGTTGTTTCCTTTGTGTTGGACAGTATCTCATTAGATGACAATGCTCATGGCATAGTCTGCATTTGAATGGAACATGTTCATAATCTATGGGTTGTGACCATATCTCTCCTTGATAATCTAGATCAATTGATTCCAACATCAGTTAAGATATATTCATGTAAACACATATAGGGGCATAGGACATATTTTTACCCCTTTTGGTTATTTTAGAAACTTTTACAAAATGTCCTAAATCATTCCCTATGCCTTTTAGAATTTATAAAATCCAAAAATCAACAGGAAGAGAGTATAACCTTACCCATACCAGTGCAACTTTGAATTCCTCTTTGTCTTGGTTGAAATAGGCTTCCCAGTGTATGATATATAGCCTGGCATTGTTGAAAAAATAGGGTCCTCCTTCAGAAATTCTAGCTTTGTCTTCTAGATTTTAGAATATTACAGTGAAAAAGTCTTTTGGACCCAAACGAAGGTATACCTCTCCCTTTGGTTGCCATTTTTTATGAATCTAACAATCTAGTTCTTTTTCTATGGGCCAACTTCGAATGAATTTACAAATGAAGGAATGGTCCCACATTTGCTTTCTATGGTCCTCTAGACATATGGTAGGGATAGCAAACCTATGGTTTTGCGCAATTTTGGCAATATAGTTTCCATGTAATACCATTTTCCATTCATCTCCCAACACTAGCAATGTACTCAAGTCTGTTGAGCTTATTGGAGAGGTCTAAATTCCTCCTGTTAGATTACTCCTACTAGCAAGAATATTTCAAAAGGAAAAGTGACCACCTCCTACCTTCAAATTTGTTTGCAGAACTTTTTTCGTGCGCTTTCCTTGCAAGCAAATGTTTTGTGATTTTAGAGATGGTGAAATGCAAATACCTTACTCTTACCGTTTGCAAAGATGCAAGTTCGACTCTCACCAAACCACCACATCGCTTTGTATTTACCGACAATATAAAGCATGCATTTGAAAATTATAGTGTGATCCATAGAAATATTTGAAATTTGCGTTCATTCTTGACTATCAAAATCTATTAAAACTTTGTAGACTCATTTTACAATGTACACAGTTATAACTTTATTTTTTTAGCATAAATAGAAATATTCTTATATATACTATTTTCTAATCATTCAAACATATTTATCAGCTATTCGTCCATTCCCAATCAAATCAAAATAAAATGTCAAATCCAACTTTACTACCAAATATTTGTATTAATACCCACACTATGATGTAAAGTATAATAATCAAGTAACAAATTGGATTATAAATTAAAACTAAAGAATTGGTATTAGATTAAATTTAATGTATAATGTAAGTAGAGGGAAAATTTTAAAATTGGATATATTAGTAAAATTGAAATTCTATAATAGTGGTAGTATGGGTGGGTAGTTTTTCATCTATATAGGATGGTGGGAAGTCTTTCACCTTGGAGGAATAATTGAAGAAAAGTATGCGCGATATATAGGAATTCTTTCTAACAATTTAGTAGTGATATGCTTTTCTACAAGGTATTATCCTAGCTCGTATATCTTATCCGATGAATCTTCTTATTATAGAGCACTCATTTATCATCCTCAAACACATGCAATTTGGAATAAAGGCCAAAGATATTAGATTAGAAGCCACTCTTAACAGAATTAGAAATTTAGTGGGAAAAATGAACTGCAAAATTGAATGGTTCCATTTGTGATGGCATAACAATGAACTGGCTAACTCCCAAACCAACTTAGCCACCCATTCAGGGAAAAAAGATTTTTTTAATTTAATAGGCAACTTGTCAACTAGCCAATTCCAAAAATTCCAATCCTTTTGTATTTGGTAAATCTCTCTTTGTATAAATGGATTTTTAGGTGGTTCTGAAATTGTAAACCATGAATAAAAATTTCCTACAACTTCATGGCATTACAAGAATTATTTACTCATGTAATCAATCTGTGTGCATTTGCCACAATATTTACATAAACAAAATTCACAAATTTAAATTAAAATAAATAAAATAATAATATAAATAAATTATAAATTGAAAAAAATTATCTTTTTAAATATCTTTATTTTCTATATTTTGTTTTACCATAACACTTTTTTTAATTATCAAACTCAATTAAAATAATATACCCTAATTTAAACCCCATTGAGGGTGCAGTAGTGTGCCCACCCTGATATCATGGTTGCACACAAATGAAGACATCACAATATGCAATCCACCTAGCAATCTACAAGCTTGCAGGTTACCTCAGAGGCTCCCTCAGATATGAATCTTAGGTTCCAACATCAAGTAGAGTACTTGGAAGGTACCATGTCGCACAGGTTAGTTTTATGCTGGATGGTGGAGGAACCAAATTCTTATACTAGCATGATGGATCATACTCATAACCATAACATGGTGGAGGAACCAAATTCTTATACCAGCATGATGGATCATACTCATAACCATAACACTTCACCTTGATATATCTAAGAAGTGGTGATCATGGAAGTCCTTTACTATAAGATCAATGGCATGTTGCACATTCAAAGCAGTATTTCAAAACACCACATAACACTCACATATATTGAACAGTGCGCTCAGACTAATGACTACACAAACATCCTTGGTATTGGAAATATTGAGTGAACCAAGGCACCCTTGAATCTATTTTAGGAACATGCAGAACTACCAAGAAGTTGTTTCCCTTCTTGTTGGTGGTTTCCATTATGTGCGCTTAACTACTCTTGTTGTCGACCTGGTAACAAGCTCCTTGGCATTTTGGGTAATCTTATTTTCAATCCAGTTTAGCTTCCTTCGCATCAACTTGTGTTTAGTTGGATCATTTGGTGGTTTCCTTGTATTTGTATCTCTTGAGCATGTACATCGATTTGAATTCACCTCTTCACCATCCTTTATTCTTTGTAACTCTCCCCTCATAATTCACTCATATCCCTCTCAATTACCTTCCCTGAACTCTTGAAACAATAATCAATGTAGGTGTCTTTAGTGCGACTTTTTGGAAGCTTTTCTCTGTGGATTTTTTTCGGTCTAATTTCTCTAAAATCCGACAGGAATTCATTGAAATCACAAGTTTCATGGGTAAACTTGCACAATAGAAGCTCCCTAGGGGTTTTTAAGGGTGTTGAATCCATATATATAGTCAAAAAAATACTTTAAATAACACAAATCAAGATTTCACCACAATTGTTTCTGCTGGATTCCGGCACCAGAAACTCCAAAAAATCGGACTAAAGACAACTCAATTATCAATTGTCTCTACTCTAGCTCCTTACTTATTAGCCTCTCTCATGCTATTTCATTTGTGCTTTCCCATCTTGACTTGTTTTATCTCTCTTATCCTTAGTCGCTCCCATCGTCGTCAATCCCTTGTCTCAAGGCTTCCCTATATCATTATGCCTTGTGGAGGATCGCAGTTTCTTGTCGAGGAAGGGGTGGGGGTCACCCCTCTATCTCTTATATGACCCCTAATTGTACGACATCTACCTCTAAACTGCAAGCTCAAGCATAAGCAAGGGAATCTATGTCTCATTACTAGTACAACCCCTAACTTGTATACCATGAAATTGAAAGAATAGAAGTTGTTGTGCACTAGGAACAATATTGTACTAGTCTTGACTAATATGTTCAAGCTGAGACTAGAAATTTGATTCCTAATCCAGGTGGAAAATAATTGCGGTAGTTAATAATTATTTCTATATCAATGTTTTTTAAAACCATGGATGATGCATGATAATAAATAAAACAAATCAGAATATTAAACTATCTAATCAATCAATTTTACCATCGTAATTATAATACTCACACCCATGGTATTTATCCATGGATTTTGTAAACCTGGGTATTTACCCATGGTATTGTAATTTATTATATTATTCATGGTATCTTAATTTATTATATTTGTCCATGATATTCACCCATGTATTTTGTAAACCATGTCATTTGAAATTAATGAGAGGCATGGCTATCAGTGAAAGATCCCCTTAAAAAAATATAAATATGGGACTTAACCATGGAGTAAAGCAATATTTATCTCCTAATGTAAGCTTATGCTATATTTCTCATTCAATAAAAATAGTTATGTTATTTTTATATTGTTCCCTTAATATTTCTCTTATGCAATGTGTCATATTCCAAGCTATTTTTACATTGTGATATATTCATTTTTTTATCCATTAAGTTTCATTTCTTAAACAACTTGTATTACATCAACATTAATGCATCAGGCTCATGAGAACTCTAGAGTTAATGCTTGGGCTAGAATAGTATTGTGATGGGTGACCTCTTGGGAAATTTTTAGTTCTTATTATTTTGTCACTTTCTTTGGTCTACTATATGGATCAGTGGTATTAGAGAGGGGTTGCACTTGTCTATTTTTTTGTGCATGTCCCCAAAGAGCAGGGTTCCACTTGCCTATTTTTTTGTGCATGTCCCTAATGAGGTCAGGGTACAAGGATCTCAAACTCAAACTATTGCAACCTTTACAAGATTGTCCTCATTGTCCGCAACAACAACCTTACATGGCAAACAAAAAGAAAGCAAGAGATCATGTCAAACTATTGCTCGAGGAAGCACTTACAGGACATAGGAGTGAAATAATGGAAGAAATTACAACATCTCATTGGATGGTGATAATTTACAAAGATAAGCCACCAAATATCTACCAGGTGGATCGATAAGTGAACTATCTCACCATGGTTATTGATCAACCACACAAAACCCTTGCCATCGAAGTCCATTTGCTAGGTTTCACATTGACAACATCACAATTGACCCACAAGCATTACAGTGTGTCTCTATCCTTAGATCTTTGTTCATCACGGTTATGGGTCAACCACACAAAACCACTTCCACTGAAGTCCATTTGTAAGGCCACACATTGTCAGCATCATAGTTGGCCCACAAGAATTACAAAGTATCTATATCCTCAGATTTTCATTCATCATGGTTATGGGCCAACCACACAAAACGTTTTCCACGAAAGTCCATTTGCTAGGCCACACATTTCCAGCATCACCATTGGCCCACAAGCATTACAGGTATCTCTATCTTCGGATCTTCATCATCATGGTTAAGTGTCATCCACAAACCCATGATTATGGGTCAACCATGCAAAACCCTTGTCATCAACAACACTTGGTTTTGGGTCACCCATAAACCCACAATTATGCTCCTATTCAACAAATACTTCCCTGAAGGGAACTTTACACAATGGGGACCATTCCTTCTTAAGAGGATGGGTTGATTTAAGCGAAAAATAATTACCACAGTTAATAATTATTTTTATATCATTGTTTGTTAAAACCATGGATGATGCATGATAATAAATAAAATAAATAATAATATTAAAGTGAGAATCTAATCCCAGGATGATTTCAATTTTACCATCGTAATTATAATACTCACCTATGGTATTTACCCATGGATTTTGTAAACCATGGTATTGTAATTTATTATATTTACCCATGGTATCTTAATTTATTATATTTTCCCATGGTATTCACCAATGATTTTGTAAACCATGGTATTTAATTGTGGTATTTTAAATGTAATGAGAGGCATGGCTCTCGGTGAAAGATCCTCATAAACACTATAAATATGGGACTTCATCATGGAGTAAAGCAAGTTTTTTATCCTAATGTAGTCTAATGGATTTAGTAAACCATGGTATTTACCCGTGGTATTTGAAATGTAATGAGAGGCATGGCTCTTGGTGAAAGATCCTCATAAACACTATAAATATGGAACTGCATTATGGAGTAAAGCAAGTTTTCTATCCTAATGTAGTCTTATGCTATATTCTACATTCAATAAAAATAGTTTTGTTTTTTTATGTTGTTCTCTTTTGAAATAGTTCTCTTATTCAATGTGCCATATTCCAAGTTATTTTTTACATTGTGATATATTCCTTTTTTATTCATTAAGTTTAATTTCTTAAACAACTAGGATTTCACCAAGATTAACGCATGAGCTCATGGAACCCTACAATGCTATATTAGTATTGTGATGGAACCCTTCTGCACTAGTTTATTTCCATTATGCATGTAACATTTTTCAGTACTTTGTTATTAATGAAGTTATGTTTCCATTGTAGCTTTGTGTTTTTATTTATATCTATATTTCATTTCATTCATGCATAAATCTAGATCAATTCCTAATATACGTAACACCACCTGCTTGATATTTCTAGGGCATATGCAAAAAATCAATGTTTATTGGCATGCAAAAATCCTTTTGGGGTGTATCCTCACAAACAATGACAATGCTCAATAGGAGAATGCCTACAAGATGGCACAGTTGAAGAAACTGGACATAATGGATCATAAATTAAACATGCTCCTCAACGAATTCATCAATATCCCATTCCTTGGGAATGAGGTTGTTCCCCAGCAAACTCTCAAGTTGGACAACTCAGGAAATTAGCCTCTAACATTCTCATTAGTTCTTGCAATGTTTTATGTCTAGTCAAACCATGATATGTCAAAAGCAGGTTTAGTCAAATATGTATTGTAATTTTTGTTTAATAGATGACATTCTCATTAGTTCTTGCAATGTTTTATGTATAGTCAAACCATGATATGTCAAAAGCAGGTTTAGTCAAATATGTATTGTAATTTTTGTTTAATAGATGACATTCTCATTAGTTCTTGCAATGTTTTATGTCTAGTCAAACCATGATATGTCAAAAGCAGGTTTAGTCAAATATGTATTGTAATTTTTGTTTAATAGATGACATTCTCATTAGTTCTTGCAATGTTTTATGTCTAGTCAAACCATGATAAGCAGGTTTAGTCAACTATGTATTGTAATTTTTGTTTAATAGATGTTATAGTCAAGATAAGTATATGTAACCTCAAGACTTTGAAGTTAAGCCTATGGTCTAGCTTCCCACTAGACATACCAAAGGTAGACAAACACTAATCATATAAGATTTTGCAGTAGCAATACATAGGTTATATATTATATATATATATATATATATATATAAATATATATATATATATATATATAATATATAATATATTATATATATATATATATATATATTATTATTACTATAATATTACTATATATATTACTATATATATTGAGGATGGAGAATTTGTGAGAAGATAACTTTTGAATATGCATTTCTGAATACTCACATTGAATTTTTTCTAGTTGATGTTTCTAGTGGTCCAATGTGGTTCATCTTTAGGGTAGAGATGAACCACACTTATTACTCGAAACTTAGACGAAAAAAATTTCAATGTGAATAAAATACAAAATTAAAATTTATAACATTTTTAACCCACATCAAGGAATCTTTTAAATCCATTATTTTTATATGTATCTTTTTCAACTCACTTGACATAAATTTGTAAATTATTGTCCATTCATCACTTAAGTCGATATACAATGTCAATGTCCAACTTTGCTTAGATTAATAATCACAATTAATGTAAGAGGGGTTTGTCAAATTTGGATTTGGAATAATATATTTTTCATACCTTATAGATAATATAAATATGTTATTAATGTAATTATTATTTTAATAAAATAAATTGTTATTATTTATAGTATTAATAGTTAATATTATTGAATATAATTGAATTTGAGGATTTTATTTGATAAAATGGTCAAGATTCTAAATTTATGGTACTTGGGAAGAGATATCAAAAACAATCCTAGCCATATTAAAGTTTTTCTTTAGTAGATCAGCCATATTAGGAGTTGGCCTAGCCCATATTGGGCGTGATGTCCAAATAATATTGATGGCAAAAATCTAGCCATGTTATTGGTTGATGAGTGGTTAGGAGCACAGTTTGTTCTCTCATCCACCTAGGTTCAATTCAAAGGGACATGTTTAGCCCATTGAGATAAGGTTCAAATAGTAAGTGTCATGGTCAGAACATCTTTCCTGTCTCGCCTCTATTCTAATTGCTACCACTATAACCTCTAGATGAACCCATACATGCCCACACGTTAAAACAATGAATTTGAACCTCGAACCTCAAATTTTCACCATGTCTTCATATCACAAAAATCACCCACCCAAGGAATATATATATATATATGTGTGTGTGTGTGTGTGTGTGTGTGTGTGTGTGTGTGTGTGTGTGTGTGTGTGTGTGTGTGTATGATGGGTAAGAGTGTGGGGGTGATCTTTTGCCCTAGAGGAAACAAAAATTGGACTATGCTTGGGGTATGGGCTCATTGTCTAATAATCTAGCACAAACATATGCTCTCCTATAGGGACTTTCCTTATTAGTGTTGGGAGACTCTCAATTGGTCATTCAATATATTATTGTGAATTATCTTCCATGAGACAATAAATTACGCCATGTGATCAAGATAACTAAAAGTCTGCAAGCCTATTTCTCTTATTCAAAATATTTCATATTCTTTGGTCTAATAATCAAGATACAGATGCCATGGCCAATGAAGGAACCATGTTAACACTTGGAGAAATAGTTATGAAGGGAAAGGAAACCTTTTGCCCCATCCCATAACCTTCGCTAATGATTTTTTTTTTTAACATATTGAATAGTAATTGGTTTGTTCCACATGTCAACGCCTTTTACAAAAATCAACTTGCTTTATGGGAAGCAGAAATGGATCAATGCCTAGGATCATTTGATCCTCTCTTATAAAACTTGAATTATGTGGAGCATAAGATTTTGAAATTTTTGGGAGTGTATTGGAAGGTGTTCACTTTCCAAAATTTTAGTTAGTTTCCAATTATAGTTAGCAGGAATAAATATCTTGTTGGGTGGAAATTACTCTTTATGTTTTATATAAGTTAGCGAACAATTTGCATAATTATATTTCATGTACTTGCAAGCCAGCATACAAATTATCATCTCAACCAAAAAAGGGGATATGTATTATCATGTTTTTTATTAAAATTAAATAAATATATCTATATATATATATATCATTAAGAACCATCATAGATCCATCTTAAATTCAGATTTATCAAGCACCAAGGGGAATCAAATTTCTCTAGGTGTAAACATTCCCTCAAGTGTTGAACTCAAAAAGAGGTTTGCATCTTGATACATTTGTGTTGGTATTTTTGAGCCCGTAAATGTAATTTAACAAGAAGAAAAAATGCACAAACAAGCGAGAAACTAAAATTAAAAATATAGACACAGAATATACGTGGTAAAACTATGATAGTGTTTCAAGGAAACCTCCACAAGGAAAGGGATTGGAATTACATTATTAGTCAAGATCAACAATGACTCTCCTATGCCATTTTCCTCTCGGGCTACAATATTTTAATCAATAGGAACTGTTACAAACTGCCTATCGTTATACAACTGCATAGTAAAACAAGATTATTGAGTTAAACATAATATTTTATTGTTGTAGTTTTTAACAATCTCCACCTTGACAACAATTTTCCTAATCCCTTGCCCATGCCCATTCATCATGTTTTTTGTAAGCCAATAGAAGCCAAACACCACCACAACTTCTCTACCAAAACTGGTTTCGTGAACATGTCTGCATAATTCTCATGTGTGTGGACCTTTTTTATAGCTACTTCGCCACCATCAACTACATATCTTACAAAATGGTATTTTACATCAATATGTTTATTCTAGTTGTGATAAGTCGGATTAGTAACCAAATGAATAGCATTCTAACTATCACATAATACATTCACTTTCTCCTACATCCTTCCAATCTCACCTAGTAGACCCTTCAACCAGATTTCCTCTTTATAGGCATGCGAAGCAACTATATACTCTACCTCAGTATTAGACAAAGAAATTTCTTCTTGAAGCTTTTACATCCAAATAATCACTCCACCTTCAAGAGTAAATACATATCCTAAAGTAGATATCCTCTTGTCTAATTCATTGTCATAATATGAATCAACATATCTGAAGAATGAATCACCAATCCACTAAATATGATACAATGCTCACTTGTGCCTCTCAAATGCAAAAGCACCAATTTCACTACTCGCCAATGTTCTCTTTCTAATTTTTCTGTGAACCTACTGACAAATCCAACTGCATGTGAAATGTCAAGTGTTGTAGACACCTTCACATGCATTAGCTACCTACTGCATTAGCATACAGTACACAAGACATATATCTTGTCTTCGTCAGTACTAGGACATAAACCTGGATAAAGGTTAAAATGGGAAACCAAAGGACCATTAATAGGTTTCACATTGTTCATCTATAACTTTACAAGTATTTTCTCCACATTATTTTGTTGTCATAGCTCGATCTTTCCAGTTTTCCTATCTCTTTGTATGTCCATGCCCAAGATCTGTTTTGTAGCTCCAAGATCCTTCATATCGAACATCCTAGCAAGTTGAGCCTTTAAGTTGTTGATCTCTTCCATTATTTTGCTTGAAACAAGCATATCTTCAATTTAAAAACCCAAGATAAGCAATATACCATTGAAAGTTTTCAAGTGCACACAATGGTCATATTCACTTCTAGTGAAGTTCTGGCTCACCATAAAGGAATCAAATTTCTTATACCATTGCCTAGTTGATTATCTCAGGCCAATACAATGATTTCCTGAGACTGCAGACTAATATCCAATTGCAATCTTGTACAAAACCTTATAGTCATTCCATTTCAATCTCCCAATACAAATCTCCATGAAGAAAATTTGTTTTAACATCTAAATGCTCCAAATCAAGGTCAAGTAACGTAATTAGTGCTAACACCATACAAAAAAAAAAAAAAAAAATTACAACTGGAAAAAAATCTCATGAAAGTTAATACCTTTTTTCTGAGAATACCCTTTTGCTACTAGCCTCGCTTTATATATTTCAATGTTTCCATCAACATTTCTCTTCAATTTGAAGACCCATTCACATCCAAAGATGCTTCTATATCTAGAAAGTTCTACAAGGTCCTGGGTTTTTTTCTTGGCCAACGAATCAATTTCCTCCTCCATAGCATTCTTCCATTTTTCACTATCCACGTCATTCAGTGCTTCCTTAATAATAAAAAGTTTCCCCATCCTCAGTAATTAGGGAAATGGATGAAGAAAAACCTTCATACCTCTTGTGAGGATTTGTTTTCTATGTAGAACTCCTAAGAAGGATAAGTTGTAGAACTTATACACTTTCCCTTATTTCTTCTTCATATTTTTCTTCAAAAGCTTCTTCTTGCTTTCGTTTTTTTTAAATTGTGTGTCTCCAATTGAATTTGTTGATCCTACGATACATGTTCATGTTCATGTTTTTCAATGTCTACTTTTAGAAGAGAAGATCCATCAAGCATTATGTCTTTGTTGATGATGATCTTATGCACAAAAGGATCTCACAACCTATATTCATTAACAACATTGTCATATCCAACAAAGACATAGCTTTTTGCTTTTGGGTCTAATTTAGAATGCCAATTTTTGGAATAATATCATAAATGTCACAACCAAAAAATATTAAGTTTGAATAGTGACAAGACTAACTCAACCAAACTTATTTAGGAATTTTATAGTTAATAGCAACTAAAGATGATCTGTTTACCAAATAACAAGCAATGGACACTACTTCTACCCATAATTCCTTGTGCAAATTAGCTTTGTTGATCATGCTCCTAGTTCTTTCCATAAGAGTCATGTTCATACGTTTAGAAACACAATTTTGTTGAGGAGTATAGACAATGGTTTTTTATCTAACAATCCCTTCATCCTTACAATACCTTTCAAATTCTAAGGAAGTAAATTCACCACTATTGTCAGTTCTTAGATATTTAATTGTTTTGTTTGTTTTCTATTAATTTTTCTTACGACTATATTTTTCTTGGATTTAGATAATTGTGTTTCATCATTACATATTGAATTTGCTCCACAATATCATAACATCATTTCCAAGACATGCAATTATATAGAAAGAACAATATCATCATCAATGTAATAAAACATAAAGTAACAATAGAATAAAAGCATTCGCACATAGAGACACCAGGATTCGTTGGAGACCACAACCCCATAAGGTGGAAACCTTTTCAAATTCTTCTTCTTATTATATTGTCATAAAATGTTCATCAAAGAGAGTATAATATTCCAATTTCTTCAATCACAAAACTATCTAGCGAAACCACCAAACAATATCCTAGAGATGAACCCAGCCATACTAATCAAAATCATGATTCAGAAGCTCGCGGTCAACTGTCAACATCTGTAGTCAACTATCCCCTGAAACCCTAGGTCTCAGCTACATGGATCAAGTTCTCTTGTGTGCGGTTGAAGCATTCTAAACACATGGATAGCCTTATGTGCATGAAGCTATGGCCGAAAATTTCTCTTGAAAACCTTGCAGTTACAAACCAAAAATGCTAATCCGTATGTGCAAATTTCAAACCCTGCAATCTCGAACCTGTATGAACCAATATTTGTGAACCAACTTCATACTTGTGCGAGCCAAGCCAAAGAAGAGAGAATAAGAAAATTTTTTGATGATGATCTCAAAATGAGGGTCACTTGACTTGTATTTATAGCCATCTAAGGGTGTCCAATTTCCTTTTAGGGTCGACTTGTCCTTCTGTGCACATGTGGGTTTTCATATTAAAAATATATTTTTCCTTAACCAAATCAAATTCTTCTAGCAAGGGCTAGGAGAGTTATTTCTTAATCAGGGATACTATCCAAAGAATGGAATTTGTCCCTGAGCTACCAAACTAACACTCCCTCTCAACTAGGGAGAAATTACCAACTATAACATATGATCCATCACAAATATCTCATCATCATCAAAAGTTGTCTTTGCTCATATTTGGCCATCCCTACTTATCTCTACTCATATGTTGAATACTCTTGAATCTAAAAGAATAATTTTATATCGGAGGATGGCCTAAACTACCACCCTCTATCTATCGGAGAGCCACTAGTACCACCTGGAACTACTGCTAGTGGAGAGCCCAATGGTGCTACTCGGGAATCTCTGTGAGCGAGGAGTCAATGCTACAACCCGATAACCTTGTCATTGGGGAGCCAATACTACAACCCGAGAACCTCGTCATCAGGGAGCCAATGCTACCACCTGAATACAATGACAATGAGGAAGGTCCTATGGGACACTCTCATCTCATGTTTGCAACAATGGGGAAGGTCTTATGGGACATTCTCACCCCAAGTGATCTCACATATGGGAGCATCAATTTACCACTCTATACTGATAAATAGGCAAAATACCACTTACTAATCAAGGATCACAACCATACCATTGTGCAACCAATGGGTGAGATACCAATTTTTATACAAGGTAAGGACCACAACCATCCCATTGCTTGTTGATCTTCCTAGAAATGACCCTTAAGAGTCATGTAGTAGAACATTTTCATCTATTGCTTGAGCAAGATGTCACTTACCATGAAAGGTAAGTATCGCACCTAACTCAAGCAGCAGGCACCCATTGGCTAGATGGGTGGGAAAGACAGATGCCAACTAGGGTGTTGAGAAATCTATAGGGCAATAATTAGAGTGATTTATCTTTTCTTGATAACTACTTGTGATATATTTTTACTTTTTTCTTACTTATTTGCTTCTTTACTTATTATTATGTTTGTATATCATCAAACAACTACCAAAAAAAGAAGAACAAGAACACAGAATGTAGCCCTCAAGCCAGGGCCAAAACCTCTCCACTTGAGAGGAAAACCCACAAATCTCTTCCCTTCTTATAGATTCTTCAATTGACAAATTCCAAGACCAATGCCCTCTAATACCAAGTCCAACCCTTCTGGATGATGTGCTTCCACCAACACAACTTCGACCTCCAACTTCAAAATTTCGGCCTCTACTACAGATCTGAAATTTTGCCCCCCCCAACAATGGATGATTCCATATGTGCGAGCTTGTTCTTGCCTCCCAAGGCTTCCTTGGACCTTTTCTTAGATTTTCTCCTGCTTCTAGTTCTTAAGGATGACTCATTGTGACCTTTGTTAGACCAACAACATAGACTCTAGTCTTCCTTCGCACGTGTGAGAGAGAAATAGCTTAAAAAAAAGTCTTCTTCATCCTCTTCCTTCTTCATTGCCTTCTTTCTCTTCCTCCTTCGCTTGAATGAGTGAGTGATAAATGTGTTCCAAGGAGGTTGAGTTTCCTCCTTTATATAGGCTTCTTAAGGTGGATGTGGCTCCTCAAATTAGGCTGACTTCCTAGCTACCAAGTGAACTTGGCCTTGAAGGCTATTTTGACACTTTTAATGACAAAATAATTTTCTTTATAGGTTACAGTGTGCTCGATGGGGTCTTCAACTTATGGCAATGACTCTTTTGACTTCTTGACCTAGGACAAACACTAGAAGCACTCAATGGGTGCTTGACCTAAAAATAAAAGACCTTGAGCATGAAACCCATGCTCCAAAAATAATAATAATAATTTTTCTTTCATTTTACAATATACAAGAATCAAAATTACATTTCATATTTATGAATACTAAACTTAGTTACATGTTTTTCAACACTCCCTCTTAACTAGGGAGGTATTCATAAATCGTACATGGACATTCTCAATCTAAAGATATTCTCATCAGAAGACTCAAATTGGTAACCCATTTGTTTATCATCATACCAACTAGCATTGTCATATAGCAAGGCCTTGACTGATAACTCTATATCTCCACAATATCATAGCACAATGTTGGCGAGACCAATGATTGATAGACACCATCATCATTTTCTCTCTCAGAACATACCCCACCTGGGTTTTCTCATAGTATGTTCCAGTGAGACTATTCTTATCTTGGATAGCCAGTCCTCAAATAATATTGGTCCCCTATGTCTACTCTTATCTTGGATGCCCTACCTCATCCTCAAAGAGTATCAGATGTTAGATGCTTACCCAATCCTTTTTTCTTTCTTCCTAAGTGAAGACAATAATTATGTCCTTGTCTCTCCCTCTTAGTCAGGGAGGATATATCAATGAAACCAAGCTTGTCTCTCAAATACACAAGCTTCTTGTTAGGAAGATATTTTGTCAAAATATCAACTACCTGTTCATCAGTGGAGATGTATCATAGTTGCAATATGCCATCTTGCACTAGCTTATGAATGTAGTGATACATGTTGTTCATATGCTTTTTCTTTGCATGAAACATTGGGGCTTCACACAATATTATACAACTGGTGTTATCACAATGTATCATTGTAGGGTCCATTGGTCCTTCAAACAAATCATACAATAGCTTCCTCAAGCAGAAAAATTATCTACTTACTTCACAGACTACAATATATTTAGCCTTAGCACTACTCAAAGCAACCGTGTCTTGATTTCTTCTCATCCATGATATCATGGGGGATCCCAAATTAAAATATCCTCTTGTAGTGCTCCTTCCATCCTGCTCACCGCCTCCCCAATCGAAACATATTTATCCAATCAAGTGGACATCATTCATTCTATCATTTTTCAGGCAATAGTGGATTGTTCCTTGCAAGTATCTCAATATATGTTTTGTTGCTATCCAATGATCATGATTTGGCTCCACTTGGAATTAACTGAGAACATTTACTGCAAAAAATATGTTTGGTCATGTATTCACCAAATACATAAGTGAGCCAATCAATTGTCTATATCTGGAAGGATCCACGGGGCTTGATTAAGAACTCCTTAGTCTTTTCAAGTTTGTGATCATCGGGGTTGTCATTGGTTTGCAATCCATCATGTTAAACCTCTTCAACATTTTGATCACATACTTCCCTTAACTAGGTAGATCCCATCAGGTCCTTTCCAGACTTCCAGTGCCAAATAGTAAGGAATCGGACCTAGATCCTTCAAGTCAAATTCTACTACTAGATGCTTCTTACATTCTTCAATTCGACCTTCCACACCTGTCAAGAGAAGATCATCCACATACAGAAGAATGATTATTGCATCTCCCTTCACAACCTTAATGTAAAGGTTCGAATCAACAAAACTCTTTGTGAAGCCTAATCTTTGTAAGTATGCATCCATTCTATCATACCATGCCGTTGGTGCTTGCTTGAGGCCATATGATGCCTTCTTAAATCTGAAAATATATGCCTTTCTATCTTTAACTTCAAATCCCAACGGTTGCTCTATATAGACTTCCTCATCAATTATGTCATTCGAGAAATGCAGTTTTGACATCCATTTGGTGGATGTTCCATCCCATCGATGCTACCAAAGAGACCAATGAACGTATAGTTGTATCCCTTGTTTTCAGAGAAAATGTTTCTTTAGAATCGATGCCTTCTTGTTGAGAGAAGGCCCTAGCCACAAATCTTCCCTTATATTTATCAATACTTCTATTTTCTACATGTTTAATCTTGTAAATCCATTTGGTAATTACCAAAGATTTGTATTCAGGCCTAGGTATGATCTCCCAAACTCCATTTTTCATTATTGATTGATACTCTTCATTCATGGCATCCTTCCATTCTTAGTGTGTGGCAGCTTCTTCAAAGGTGGATGCTTCTTCTTCTATCAATTTCATCATATAGGTTGCATACCCAGAATATTGTTTGGGATTCTTGCTTTCCCTGAATGTGCCTTGAACTGCTCCATGACCTTTTGCATCAATTACTGTAGACTTTAACCAATTAGGTCTCTTTCTATTTTTGGGGATTACCACAGGTTGTATTAGATCATTGGGACCTTCATATTCATGATTTGATTCTTCTTCCTCCCTTGTAACTTCTTCTTTAAATACCAGAATTTCTTCATCATCATAGTCCATAGGGAGATCCTTTGATTTCTTGAATGCAATACTTTCATCAAATATCACATCTCAACTGAATGTTATTTGGTTTCCTTCCTTTATGTAGATCCTATATGACTTATAAGAGTTACTATAGCTAACAAATGTTCCCTTCATGCCTGATGGATCTAACTTCTTTCTCTTGTCCTTAGATACATGAATATAGACAAGACAGCCAAAAATTTAGGGATGCTCCCTCCTTGGTTTCCTCCCAGTGAATACCTCTTCAAGAGTCACGTTATTTAGTGAATTGTGGGGACTTCGAATTTGTATGTATATAGTTGTCTTTGTTGCTTCAAACCATAGGAATTTCGACAAATACTAATCATGTAGAATTAATTTTACACTTTCTTCAACGGATTGATTATTTCATCTAGCAACTACATTTTGCTTGGGATTATATGGGACTATCAACTCCTTCTTGATCCCAAAATCCTTATAGAAGGCTATAAGTTCGTTGGAAGTATACTCTCCCCCATTATCAAATCTTATTATCTTGATTTTCCTTTATGTAAGGTTCTCTACTTCAACTTTGAATTCTTGAAATTTTGTAAAGACTTCATCCTTGGATTCCATTAATTAAACCCAAGTTTTCCTTGAATGGTCTATGAATGTAATATAGTATAGATGAACTCCAAATGACTTTGGATTCATAGGACCACAAACATTAGAATGAATAATATCCGAGATTTTTTTTTACCTTAAAGCACTACTTCCAAATGGTCTCTTGTTGTTCTTACCCAATGCACATCCCTTCCAAACACCTTCAAGGTCTTCTTTTAGTTTGGGGATACCATTTACTATTGTATTTAGTGTTGGTAAGATTTTGTAGTGGATATGACCAAATATTCTATGCCAAAGTTCACACGGGCTAACTTCAATGTGAACCAAAGCTTGAATGAGGCGAGTTATCAATCTATAGGGTCTTCCTTCATGAATCCCAATTATTCTAGCATATTCTATGCTTGATTTTTTACCTCATACTACAACTTTTCCATCAATGAAAACCACTCTATTACCTTTATCTTCTAGAATTGAAATGGAAAGAAAATTCTTATGCAAACCTGGAACAAATAGGATGTTGAGATGAATATTTCCTCCATTCTTCAACTCTAGTGAGGTTGATCTAATTCCTCTCACATGATAGCTTGTATTATCACCAAGCTCTACAGAGTAAAAGGAATTTCCTTTTGATAGTGTTTTTAGTTGTTTGTGATGGTTGGTCATATGTATTTATGCTCCACTATTGATTACCCAAATGTTGTCATCTTGAAATGTACCAGTGAGTTCTGAGAATAGTTCTTCATCCTTTGTCTTGATCACTTCCTTCTTTGGAGTAAATAGAATATTCCATAATTCTTTGAAAATATTCTTGAGATGGCTTGATACCTTTGAACACTTCTTTAGAACCTTCTTTAGTGTGTTAGGGATCTTCATAATGCCCTTAGCCTACCTTATCTCTAATACCATGTTGAGAAATCTATAGGGCAACAATTAGAGTGATTTCTCTTTTCTTAATAACTGCTTGTGATCTCTTTTTACTTCTTCTTACTTATTTGCTTCTTTAATTATTATTATGTTTGTATACCATCAAACAAGTACCAAAACAAGAAGAACAAGAACACAGAATGGAGGTTACAAGCCAAGGCCACAACCTCTCCACTTGAGAGGAAAACCCGCAAATCTCTTATCTTCTTATAGATTCTTCAATTGACAAATTCCAAGACCTTTAGACCAATACCAATACCCTCTAAGTCCAAGTCCAACCCTTCGAATGATTTGATTCCCTTGTCCAAGTCAAACCCAGTAAAATCTCTTCCAAAAACACAACTTCGACCTCCAACTTCAAAATTTTGGCCTCTACTGTAGATCTGAAGTCCCCCCCCCCCCCCCCAAAGCAGCATTTTATTGCCACATATGTGATATTTTTCTTGTCTCCCAAAGATTCCTTATACTTTTTCTTGGATTGTCTCCCTCTTCTAGTGCTTGAGGATGACTCAATGTGACCTTTTTTTACCTTCTTTCTCTTCCTTCTTCAAGATCAAACTTGTAGAAGAAAAACTCTAGACCAATGACAAAAACCCTAGCCTTCTTTCACACGTGTGATAGAGAAATATCCCAAAAGCAAGTCTTCTTTGTCCTCTTCCTTCTTCGCTACCTTCTTCCTCTTCCTCCTTTGCTTGAATGAGTGAGTTATGAATATGTTCCAAGGAGGCCAATTTTCCTCATTCATATAGGCTTCTTAAGGTGGACGTGGCTCCTCAAATTAGGTTGACTTCACAGTTGCCATGTCGACTTGGTATTGAAGGGTATTTTGACACTTTTAATGACAAAAACAGTTTTCTTTACAAGTTACAATGTGGTCGATGGGTTCTTCAACTTAGGACAATGACTCTTTTGAATTCTTGACCTAAAACAAACCCTAAAAACACTCAATGGTTGCTTGACCTAAAAATAAAAGACCTTGAGCATGAAACCCATGCTCCAAAAATAATAATAAATAATTTTTCTTTCATTTTACAATATACAAGAATTAAAATTACATTTCATATTTATGAAGACCAAACCTAGTTACACATTTTTCAACATAGGGTATACTTTGTCAAATCCAAAGGTCTCTCAACCCCAGGAACTATACAACTCAATTCCTCCTCCTAGGAGCTCAAAAAGGGGGGAAGAGCTAGCTCAGTGTCCTCGATCAACCTAGAGCCTTTCCTAGGGGGGTCACATCCAACAATCCATGCTTCTCTTTATAGATAAAAAACATATCAACGTGCTCATATCTATTACTAGCTCAAACAATTCACTAAAGAGTTCAATCACACTGCTTTAAGTGGTTCTTTTGAGCAACAATCCTTTGTTTTAATGTTCATACAGAACATCAAATCAAATATTATGTTAGAGAAAATACATTTCATAAAAGGATACCTTATTCATATTTACTCTCATAAAGGCAGCAACCACAAGCCTAAGCTTGTCTACAGAAACACCGTCTCAATCTATGAAGATATCTCTATCCCATCTATGTAAGGGATTCTCTGCCACTCAGATCCCAATATTTTTGACGCAATATATCACTTTCATATCCATAACCTACTCAAACAACTCTCCAAGGAGCTTCCTTAACCAAATTGTCTCGCAAATAGCCATGCTAGCAATAATGTACTCAACCTCGGTCATGCTTAAAGTTGTTGACTTTTATTTCCTACTCATCCAAGATGTCATGGAAAATACCAAGTGAAAGCGGCACACATATGTGTTCTTCTTATCAATATTATTTCCAACCCAATCAACATCAGTGAATCCATGCAATCGTACATCTCCTATAGAATATATTAGACCAAGATTTATTGTCCCATGCAAATTATTTCAAAATGTGCTTGGAAGCAACTCAATTTGTATGAAGAATTTCATACATGAATTGGCACAAGGTGTTCACTACAAAGTATATATCCAAATGGGTGTCCACAAGGAACATCAATGTCTCAATCAATTGTGAGTACTTAGATCCAGCAACATCTCAACATAATTTCTTGAAATTCAATTCCATCGGGGTGTCCAAGGATTTTCATTCCCACTTTCCAAATCTCTCGAGTAGCTCCATGACATATTTTCCTTTTTGAAACTTATATTCCCATAAAGTAGTGCATCATGCCAAGATCCTTCATCTCAAATTTGGAGTCCAACTCCCTCTTACTTTGATCATCAAAGGCTCATTACCTATCAGGAATAGAACGTCAAGATATAAATCCAAAACCAAAGGCATACCTTGGACCACTTTGAAGCAGAGGTTCAGATCAACACGACTTCCTAGCTTCACCAAGTAGTTGTCAATGTGGACATACCAAACTCGGGGAGCTTACTTCAAACCATACAAATATCTCTACAAACAACACTAACCAAACTGGAATACCTAGCCTCAAACAAATTAATATTGTGTAGTCATATCAACCAAGTCTTCTTATCAAGCTTTAAATGTCAAACCAAAACTAATATCAAAGCCATAAAAAAATTTGCCAATATCATTGTTAAACTTTTCAATCCAAGTTCCCAAGTACCAAGTTACAACTTTGTCTATTATCATAACAACAACTTTCATTTACAAAGCAATGCCAAGCCATCCACATTATCATAATATGAATCATTTTTGTCACTAATTTTAAACGCATACACCAAGGACAAGTCATATAAGTTTTTGTCATCCATTCATTATGAGATTTCTGCAATAGCCAGGATAAAAACACTGCATACTATAGAACCCTACAAACACAAGATAAGTCAAGACATTCACATTCTCTACAACTAGTCAAACATTATGTAGATCTCATGGTTCCTTAAACTTCCCTACTCATAGAACTTGCTATAATTTGCTTCATGTCTTTAGGTTTGTCATACTCCCGGTGCGTTGTTCATAGGTTTTTAGTTTTTGTATATTATAGGCTCAGTCGCACCCATAGGCTTTCTTTTGTGTGGTTGGGAGGCCTATAGCTGCACCTTTAAGCCTTTCTCCCAGTGGTTGGGACTTGGAATGGGAGAAACCCTTTCTTCTCATATCATAACTTCAACAACATTAAATGATCATCTATTCATGTCCATAAACTTGGCTTCAGTAATCAAGAGTTTTCTATTCACTTATTGCAAATAATAATAGGTTTTGGGATCTTATGGAGAGGTTATCCCTCTGAATGGAAACTTCTTCAACCATCATAAATGAAGAAATCAACATGCCTATCATAATATTGTCATGCATCAACAAAATTGTTAGATCATGAAATAAAAATGTATCAGGTTCTCAGACATATATCATAACAAATCATAATCACATATGAACATGTCATAAAACATTCATCATGGGTTAGTTTCATATAAGTGTGTCTTCATACTTCAAGGATCATAATCACAACATCGAGCCAGGGCATCTAATTTTTCCACATTGTCAAATTTACTAAGCTAACAAAACCTAACCAAGATCAACAAGAAGATCTTAAGTATATTATTAGGGTTATATTGTTCTTTGCTTTGGATAATTTCATTTCATCATTTACATATTAAATTCAGCCTATAACAACATAACATCATTAGAAACATATGAAATTATATAGAAAGAACAATATCATCATCAATGCAATGGAACATAGAAGTAAAGATTTCACACATAGAGACACCAAGATTGGTTGGAGACCATGGCCAAACCCCATAAGTGGGGAAACCCTTTCAAATTATTCTTCTTATTATATTGTCATAAAATTTTCAACAAAGAGAGAATACAATAATCTAGTTTCTTCAATCACAAAATTATCCAGCAAAACCACCAAACACCAAACAATATCCCATAGATGAACCCATCCATACTGATCAAAATCATGATTCGGAAGCCTACAGTCAACTATCGCCTAAAACCCTAGGCCTCAGTCACACGGAGCAAGTGATACTTCATGTGGCTGAAGCTTAATGGCTGCACGGATAGGCTTATTTGTGTGCTACTACTGCTAAAAATTTCTTGTGACAACCCTACAGTTGTGAACCAAAAACCCTAATCCATACGTGCAACCTTTGAACCCTACAATCTCGAACTTGTACAAACCAATCTCTGTGAACCAACTTCAGATCTATGCAAGCCAAACCAAAGAAGAGAGAAGAATAAAAATGTTTGATGATGATCTCCAAATGAGGGTCACCTGACTTGTATTTATAGCCATCCAAGGGTGTCCAATTTCCTTTTAGGTTCGACCTATCATTTTGCAGTGCGAGAGACAATTCTACAACAGAACGAGGAGTTGGAGGGAATGAGAGAGGTTTGTGATGATTCAGTAGCCAAACTGACTTGTGTTGGGGAATGGTTGGGTTCCCTAATGGTTTAGTTAGAGTGCACATTAGAGCAATGGGGCAACCCTACTCAGACATTACAGGCAAGTAACACTAGCGAGTTACCACTACACATTAGAGATGGAAAGGCAGAGTCACCTCGACATATTTTATGTGTTGACCAGAATGGTGAGATGAGGCGACATGATTTGTGCAGGGTGCATCCTTGGCAAGATGGAGGGTTGTTCTATGTACGGGATTTTATTCTCTCGATACTTCCCTTGGGGTTGGATGGTGACATATATTGAGTTGGTATCTGGTGGAATTGGCTAGGAGGTTAGTTGCATCCATGGTCACAGCTCAACGGAGGTTGTGGATTACCAGAGGGGCTTGAGGGAAGACTATTGTTGGGATCCAGGTGGGATTCTCCATCACATCATGGGGTCTGTAGGTGATGGTAGCACCTACGTGATGGAATCAGTGGTTGGGCACACACACATTTTCATATCCCCTTCATAGTTCTTGACAGCACTAGTGACAGGATGGATTGATAGAGGAGCAGGCAGATTTCATGAGTTATCATGGCATGTAGGGTTGACATAGAATCGTAGGATGGTTAGACTACTCTAGAAGGAGTTGGTATGAGGAGGTGGCATCATTAGGCCAGCGGAAAGGGCATCATATGGAGACAATGCTTTCTCATTGATGTATTGGGCACTAGATCTACTGAGGTTCAACATGTTAGCGTTATTCTCAATTACATGTGAGGAGTTGAGCCACATAGGTGTTGGACTTTAGATAAACCAACGCTCCCCATGTGTTTGTCGAAATGGAATAACCGCCTCTCGTGGATCCTTAGCTCTGGTGATGCAATCGTTGATTAACGTCTGCACATTTTGGTCTAACATCAATCATGATTCCCAACAAGTGGTATTAGAGCATAGGTCACGAGTTCGATATGCACCTGGCTCGTGTTGGTAGGAGATTTTTGGACATTAGATAAACCAATGCTCCCTATGTGTTTCATGACATGGAATAACTGCCTCTCTTGGATCCTTATCTCTAGAAATGTGATCGTTGATTAACACATGCAATTTTTGGTCTAACGACAATCATGATTCCCAACAATAGGTGTACCTAGGCAGTTGAGGAGGTGTAGATCACATCGTGGTGGGTGTACTAGCAGAGTGGTGGATGCATGGGCACATATGGGATGCCCTATGGTACATGGTGGCATGGAATTGAGCATTTATGTCCAGTGGTGCATGGAGTTGTGCCGCAGAATTCAAGGCTATGCAACAGAATGGAGGGGTGTGTATTTGTGTGCAGCAGAGCATGACGATGCACAACAGGTTGTTGAGGTGTTTCCGCTGGATAGATCTCCTGACGAGGACATTAGGAAATCCATTGGGTTTGGCACACTCAAATTTGGAGAGTGAGCTGATCATAGGGCCAAATGTGAGCTTTCCTTTATCACGCACTAGCATTTCACACTCACGTCGGGAACTTTGATATCGTCCCTTGATACTCTCATTGTGAGCAACAAAACCTAGGAGGTTCATCTCAAACAGTTGGATGAGACAAGGTGCATCAAGAGAGAGGCTTTCCAGCTGCGGCATATGGTCAAGGTGCGGGTTGGTGGATGCAGGCTTGGGGGTAGTCCAATCTTTTGTAGAGGTAATTCTTGCACCACCCTTGAGCCCACACTCAAGGATAGGCATGACACCCTTTGGGCGAGATGTTCTGAGGTGTCTCAGGAGCATCTACAACGGTTTTTGGACCTTACATGTAGGTGGATGTTTAGACTCCAGGTAGTATTGGGGAGTGCTTTCAGGAGGCAGGATGACAGATCTCACTGCGTGGTATGGCCAGTGCATAACATTTTTGTACACACCATATTGGTTCATGATGTATGGAGTCCATATATCGATTTCATGCAGGGGACTAAGATGTGGTACGAGTTGGTGCCAACAGCTGTCAAGACTATGCCACAGCCATTCTGGATATGGGATCCAAGGATTTGGTTGGTTGATTGGACACTTTGTTTCATGATGAGCAGGAGCAAGACAGAGGATGACCCAACTCCCACTTGGTTTGGCATGCGAGGGAGCATTGAGGCCTTCGTCACATGGTAAGGCTGGTTTTCTCTGTTGTTGTGACGAATCAGAGTGAGTGTTGGATGGGTAGGTCGTGACATTATGGGGATTCTTGGGCGAGATGTGTTGGGACTCCATAGATATTTTTCCATTAGGTCCCAGAGAGGAGAATACAACTTGTGCATGGTGGGAAAACCGTTATAATCAGAGTGGCACAACGACAGCTTGGTGGCACCCCTTTTGGACTAGCTTGGGATTCTGGCATAGTTTTGCTTAGCAGTTCAACTACCCGTAGAGGTGAGTTGGTTTCTATAGGGGAAGGTCATATCGATCATCCATTGGGTTTTAGTGATTCATTGATGGTGTGGGGAACTTCACCAGTGTGGCAGGGTGATCAGCAGAAGGAGACCAAGAAACGAAGGTTCAATCCCACAAATATTGGATTGCATCTTTAGGAGTCCACTCCTGTAACGCACGAGAGGGACTACTTGGTAGAGAAGTTACACGAGGAGATGATCAGGATTTTATACTACCATGATTCGCTACTTAGTGGCGGTATGTAGAGGGCGTTTGATGCCTATGTTGAGCCGGAAAACGAGTGGAGCAAGGGATGCCCCACGCTGATCAGGATGGTTTGGGATCCTGGCAAGACAGTGCAGAGATCAAGGATGGTTGGGTGGTACATTTTGGACTCCATTATTGTGTTCAATGACTATTGGGTTCCATTGATCGAGAAGGTGCTTGTTCGGGCATTGCTTGAGGACAAGCAATTTTTGGTGGGGAGGGTTGTAATGTCTCCAATTAAATTAATTTTGCTAAAATGAATTTCTATTTTTGTAATTGGCTGTTGGGAATATTTTGGCATGTAAACTTAGGAAAAGTGGATGGAGGGAGTCCCCACTAAATTTTTGGAGAGATGGAAGCCACCAACATTAGGGAAAAGGAAAGATTAAGTTACTAGTGGAATATGGGACTCACATGAAGTACGCACTTGGAGAAGAAGGAAATTGAAATTTCTTGAGGCAAATCGAATTGGTGGAGGGACCCACAAGGAATGCATGGCCAACAATTATAAAAGGAAGGAATGAGGGAGAAATGGGGGTCTTTGGTTTATTTGAAAATCGAATTTGCCTTAGTTGTTTAGTTGAGCCAAGATTGTGTTTTTTAGCACATGATTGTCTCCGAGCAAAGATCTCAACATTTGCTTCGGTGGAGTTCAAGTGCCAGCCCTAGGAGGGAGTTATACTTCATTCCAAATCGTACTAGTAGCAGTGAGTCAAGTTATAATAGTAGTAAGTCAAGTTACAACAGCAAGGAAGGTAACAGCAAGGAGGCTGAGTTACATCCATAGGGAAAGGAGCAGCAGGAGGGTCGAGTTACAGCAGTAGGAGGGTTGAGTTACAGAAGCAGGAGAATAGTAGCAAGGAGGTTGAGTTCCAGCAGCAGCACAGAGCAGGGAGAGTAACAACAGTGGAGGGACTACGCAGTCATTGGAGTGAGATTTGTTGGGGAAACATTATCCAGGGAATTTTAGAGTTGGAGAGATGGGAGATCATTTGGAGGGCCATTTGAGGAGGATTTTTGGAGTTGGGAGTGCAAAGATTGATAGGATCAGTCACAGCAACATAATTCCCATTTGGAGGAGGGCCAAGCTATGAAGGGTCAATTTTTGAAGGTTGGAACCAAGGGAAACCCTTACTGAGTTTTTTTGGGTTTTGGGAAAGGATCACAATCCCAAATTCCTAGAATTTTCTAGGCACTCTAGAGTGGGAAAATCAGGGGGTGAAGTCAAGCAGCAATATAGTTTTGGAGCAGCATCGCAGTTTTTTGGACAAGCTGGTTATTGCAGTCGTTGGGCTTTCTTGTACTCATCACCTGGTTCTTAGAGATTGCCTTATGCAAGCCCAGGTGCACTTTCCCCAACTTATTGTACCACAACAGATATTATTAATAAAAATTGGACATTTAGGGATTTGCAGAAATTTCTAGCTCATGTGTATTTGTTTATGAAAATTTCTTCGTTATTGTATTTGCATGTCTTTGTTATCATTGTAAAATTTCCATTATGAATATTACAAATCCTCTATGAATTATGGAAGTTGTATCACTCCAACAATATCAAGATTTTCAATAGAGTCTAGAAATAACATCATCTTGGACATCTCCCATCTGTATGCAGACTTTAAAACAAAAAAAGATGTTGCTCAACTTTCACGACTCTCTTCATAGCGAACCAATTCACAACAGATTCGGCTAGGTCTGAGTTTATTCAACGGTTGCCCACAATCTCTGACGACATACATACATACATACATACATACACACACACACACACACACACACACACACATACACACACACACACACACACACACACACACACATATATATATATATATATATGGATGGTTGACCTAGACTTCCTTCAATGGAGGTTATCATTGGTTCCTCTTGGTTGGGCGTGTTGGATCCTCACTGCATACATTCCTTTGGCGTTGCTCTTTGCATCAATTCGTCTAGCGAGTTATCAATGCACCAGGCTCCTCACATGTCCATAGACATTGTTGGCTCTAATACCACTTGTTGGTATTTTTGAGCCTTTAAATCCAAGAAGGAAAAATGCACAAACATGAAACAAACTAAAATTACAAATATAAACATGAGATATACATGATAAAAACCTGACAGTGTGTCAAGGTAACCTCCACAGGGAAAGGGATTGGAATACTTCTAATAATCAATGCTAATAATGACTCTCCAACACATTTTACCTCTCAGGCTACAATATTTTAGTCAATAGGCATCATTACGAGTTGCCTATCATTATACAATTGCCTAATTGGTAAAACAAGATTTACTGAGGTAAATCATTACATTTACATAATTCTTTTAAATGTTGTCATTTTTAACAATTTGATCCCTCCCAACACCTAGTAGATCTAGAGTTAGGATGGATCTTTGCTTGTTAAATTAAATAATACTAAGTATTTGAGAATGACTTATCAAGATGATTGAGGAACAATAGAACTTGAAATTAAATTGAATAGGGCTATAAAAATAATTAAGGAATAATAGAACTTGAAATTAAATTGAGGCTGAGTGATCAAGATAATTAAGTATTAATAAAGCCCCCAAGGTGCAGTTTGATTGGCCATCATCGTGAAGACGTTATCAAAATTTGAGGTTTGAAGTTGAAATTCCCCCCATTTATGTGGACCATGTGTGGGAGCACGTATGAGTTTCCCTAGAGGTTATAGCTATAGCTGTCGAAATCTATCCTGTGTCACATTAGTACAAGCTTGGCCCATGGTGGTAGCAATTGGAATCGACCTTGTATCACATGAATAGAACCTTGACCCAATTGTTTATTCCAATAGATACAAAAAATACATAAGTAAATTAAATAACGATAAAATTTAAAATTAAAATCAAAAATTGTAAACTTATAATAAAACATACAATACATCAAAGGATTAGTATTGTACTACATTTAATCTATATTATTTTATTTTGTCTAACTAGGTTGATCCTAGGTCGAGGCCAGCATGCTTATTGGTTGGAAGAAGATCGATCTACCCACGATCAGATGCTTATCACCAAGATTGTATGACCCTCTGTCAAGATTGGATGCCCCTTGGGAAGTTTAATTCCCCCATAGTGGTCTCCATTCCTTAGCCCCTCCTCGTGAGGTTTGAACTTGTGACCTAGCAAGGACTAAACCCCATGCAAATCAACTGGTCTACACCTCATGGGTATATTCAATCTATATTGTTAACAAAGAAGAAAAAATAATGTTGGACACATGACTAAATATATAAATTATTTAACAAAAACAAAATATATGCAAGATTGAAATTGTAAAATATGAAACTATTAAATTAATTAAAATTATAATAAAAATTGTATTAAATAATTAAATATAATTAACTAAAAAGTACTAATTATATTTATACATGTAATTTAATTAATAGAGGAAATGTCCTTTTTTTTTGCACATTTTCTAGTCAATTTTACCCAAAATCTTGTAGCAATTTTTAAGAATCATAAATTTAAATTGTTTAAAGTTTGAGCGTTTGGGGATTTTTCATGCCATTGAATCCATTTAGTGTATTTTAAACAACAAGAAATCACATTTTGCTAGAAATTGTGTTACCTAATTCCAATCAAAAAACCATTTTACACGACACCATAGTTATAAAATAATGGAAAGATGTAATGCATGAGAGTTACAATAAGATGAGTAGAGGGAGTGTGTGGCATTGTAATGAAAATTTCCAAGTAAAATTGAAGGGTGGTTTATGATAATGAATTTTAAAAATTAAGGTGTGAGATATCAAATGAAGGGTAATGGAATTGGAAAATAGTAAATGGATATATATTAAAAAAATAAATAAAAAATAAAAAATAAAAACGAGTTTAGGTGATTTTGAATTAGTAAATATGAGGTGTTTTTATTGTCTCCATGGAACTTCAATATCTTCAATGTTTTTGTGTGTGTATTTATTTTTGTCTTATTTTCAATGTATTTGTGCATTTGTGATGGAGTCAAGGGTAATGAATATATACCCTTTTAATCTCCAGTGAAAAGACTCTAATTGAATGGTGTAAGTTAGCTACTAAAATTTAACATCGATATTTTCTCATATTACCTATTTCTATCGAGATAATTTTCCAGATAGACTTGTGTGGTGGATTTTTATCCTTTCCAACATTTCGGGTGGACACTCCACCCATCATCAAGGACCAAAGAATTGAATGGTTCATTCAATTCTCATTTGTAATTATTCAATTCTCCTGTCCCTGATGATGGGTGGAGTGCCGACCTGAAACATTGGAAAGGATCAAAAACCTCCACATAGTTTTATCTAGAAAATTCTCTCAATATAAATAACTGCAGAAATCTACACTCTCAACATATTTCTATATTGAAGAAAAACAAACTTATAACATTATTAAAAAAAATGTAAAATAAAAAGAGATTTGAGAACCAAAGAAATGGAAATGTGTGAATAATAAATATCTCAAATGTTAAACACTAGGGAACAGGGATGTTAGTATGAATCTAAAGCTCGAAGGAAGCAACATGGGATAAGGAATGTGGGTATTTTGGTACCCTATATATAAATTTATAGGATTCTTTAAAGTTTATTAAGTTTAGTAAAATTTGTAACCATTTCCATAATTAATATGAATTTTAAAATAAAAAAAAACAAAAAACAAAAAACAAAAAACAAAACAAAACAAAACAAAAAACAAAACAAAAAAAAATTAATTGATTAATGTGGTGAGATTTAAAAAAATTATTTAAATTAAAATATTATATTATATTATTACATTGAATAATTTCTAATTGATTTAACAAAAAAAAAAACAAACAAACAAACAAAACAAACAAACAAACAAATATTTTGTTTATAGTCAAAACAAAATACTTTGAGTGTAGATGTGTTACCATTCTAGTGGTATAAAGGTCTAAAATATTGTTTGGTCAAATGACCCATTTGTTAACATATGCAAATATATCAGTTGTTGTTACAATCCAAAAAGATATATGCTAAAAATAAGGAGTGCTCCAAATAATAATCAAAACACCATTTAAGTCCTGTTGAAAACAAAATATGTCTATGTAAACCTTGTTTCATGTAAGCAAAAACGTTCTCTAAGGAGCCAAAATGAAGGAAAGTCAAGATAAATGTTTGCAGTGCTCAATGCTCTATTATCCAAAACAAACGCATGTCTTATAGATTCCAACAAGTGAATTGTAAAAAACATTTAAATAAGGTCAAGACAAAAATATGTTTGCTCTCCACTATGGTGTTGTTGATACATCACGAGAGAGCTATATAGGAAGAAAAAAAATGTTGATTATGCCCACGGGCATAGTTGGTGTTCTGGATTGAGCCTTCATTGCTTTCTTAGATTTCCCATTTCCCTTGATCTAGTGCCAGTCCTCTCTTCAAAATTTGATCAGTGATTTTGTTTTGTTCCATGTAGATGTGAGTGAAAGATAAGTGAGAAAATAATGGTGTTTTATGGATGACATTTTGATACATTGGAAGGAGAGTATATTTTTTCAATCTAGTTGTTCCCTGCATCCAATTTATAATGACCATGGAGTCTCCATAAATACGAAGCTCAAAGAGATGTAGATAATATGCTAGCTATAGTAGTAATTTGAGAGCAAATAACTCATAAAATTGTTTAATTCATTACCAATGTTGCAAGAGAAAGAGAAGAAGTGTGTATTTGTCAAATAAATAAGGCCTCCTGGTACCCCCAAAGAACAATTTTGTTGTGATGTCCCGTCAAAAAAAGTCCATGGTTTGTCTTTTATAATTTCAGTTGCAGAGTTGTTTCAGATATGAGTAGCAGGCTGGTTTTTTGGAGTAGCAGTCGAAAGGGCAAGATTGTTGACTGCCACTTTCATGAAAGATTGACCTTAGCTCTCAAAGATAGAGTTTTTTCATTCAAGCCATATGCCCCAACATACAATTAGGGGGAGCACTCTTATATTTTTGGGAGGTCTCCTTGCAAGCCAATCTTTTAGGCATTCATCCGCTAAGTTTCCTTGCCATGTATGCATGTTTCCAATCAATTTTTGAAACTTAGCCCAGACTCGAATAGTAAAGGGGAATTTTATGAAGAGATGAGGGATGACTTCAACATCCTCCAAACAGAGGGAACACCTACTTCATCCGTAGAAAGATCTTTTCTGAAGAATCTCCCAGGTTGGTGCTTTATTTTTTAGGAGCAAGCCACATAAAAATTTATGTTTTTGGCAGGAAAATTTGTTTCTAGATCTTTTTAACCCACAATGGTGGTGAGTGGGCTATTGGCTAATGTAAATAGCAAGATGCCCATATTTTGGAATATAGATGCCTGAAAGAGCATAAGACCATACCAAAGTGTCTTCGGTAGGCGAGAGAGAGACAAGATTATCATGAGGGGAGCCAAGATACTTGTTCCATTCAATAGCCAAAGCCCCCTCAATTTGTAAGTCTATTTCCCTCTTCCAAGCTTATTGGCCCATGAATCCCATATCAGCAGAATCCTGATTTAAAAAAGAAAAATCCTTGAGAATGAAGAGCATGAACAATTTGGTCAGTAAGAATATGTGATTCTCTACTTCCTGTCCAAGGACCCTTCCTAAATAGTAGCTTTGAACCATCCCAAATTTTCCATTTGAAACCGAGCTTGAAGAATGACAGATGTAGAGTTTTTAATAGCTTTCCAGATATTGATCTAGAAAGTGATGGTTTTCTTGGAGCTCTGATCCAATCTAAAATAGTGGAGGAATAGATATACATTTTTTCCATAGTTTAAACCCGAAGCTCAGAACCCTAAGTTAGTCTCCATACTTCCTTTACAATAAGCCTTTTGAGAACCATATAAAGTTTTTTAAACCCCAACCTCCAAGCTACTTTAGAAAGGAAATATAACTAAATTTGTAATATTTAATTATATGCAGGCTTATCAATTTTAATAAATTTAATTTTATTAAACAAATTAAAATAATAACCTTCTTTGAACACACCCTTGAAAATGTAAATACTAAATTATTTTAATGTATAATTTAAAATAAAT
>APFE031316124.1:106267-131297 GCA_000404065.3 Pinus taeda | reverse complement strand
AAAATAAATTCATATTTCCATAAATACTTATCGGAATCGGATGATCTTTGGATCAATCCTACACCTCTCGACGAGAGGGATCCAATAAAAATATCAGTTGCCATAAATAATCCGACCCACATGGAGTTTGGCCGTAGTTTCCAATTTAACATGCCTTCAGTTTCTCATTTCTCATTTTGATTTCTTTGAACCTGTCCTTAACATCCCTATCTCTATCAGCAGGTTTATTAAATGAGGAGACTTCTACACTGAGCTGACTTTCTAACATTTGAGTTTGTGATGCAAATGGTTCCTGTGTTTCTCTAGATGGAGGTGTGCCCTTGCTCATGTCTAACTCAGTATTAGTTATTTCTACTGAGCATTTTGTTTCTTTCTATTCTGAAATAGGATTGAGCCTTGGCCTTTTTCTCTGGCTAGCTTCATACTACAAATTTGAAGTGTCCATACTTGAACTGGAGGCTCCCTCTCTGTTCCTCTTGGGATTATTTTCCTCATTCTGAGGAGTCTGCAAAACAGCCGGGGTACTCATGGTTCCTTCTTGCTCTAATACCTGCAGGAATGAGTTTTCATCAAGTTGTCTCTCTAGATCAAACAAGGTATTTTCAACATCTACCTTTGTACTATCCTTGTCTATGAGAGTGTTTTCCAACCACTCAGATTGATTGGAATATCTCTCTATTTCTACTATGGGTGATGAATATAAGGTCCCAATTTGAATTTTTGTCTTAGTTTGGTCATAAACCCTTGGGGGTCATACCTCCACATGAAACTGTTTTGGAACTACATTTGTTACAGAATTTGATTTGCTTCCTGCCCTGCTTGTCTAGAATTGCAAATGAAAGTTCCTAACTAATTTTTGACCTTGAAATGAGTTCTTTTCTTGGCTGATACAAAGTTGACTTCATCAGAGTTCATTATCTTCCTATAATACTCTATAGCAAATAACATCATGGGGAGGTATTTGGGCAGTTTGTATGGGGCAATTTGGCAACCATAGATTCTTATTTCGGTGTGATTTTGGTAAAGGTAATAATCTCCCACCTTACTTTGCTTGGACAATTGGAACACTCTTTATATTTCTTGGCTTATCCTGGGCGGAGAACTTCCTGTCAGCATGGTCATGGGTAGATGGACAAAAGAGTCAATGAAGTTTGTGTAGGTGTATGGTGATGAATATTTATGGAACATTGGTGTCCAAAATATAACATACCTAGGTTGGCCTTTAGTATCCAACTTTTGGATGGTGAAGGGAAATCTGTCTGATTGATAATACAAAAACATGTGGTATAGGACAGATGAGTACTTGAACACTCTTTAATTGTACAAAGTAGCAGGAGGCTTTCTTGGGGTGAAAATGGAAATGAAGGTCAGGATGAGCTCATCAACAAATTCATCAGTGGTACAGCCCAGAATACATGATATCATGGTTATAATGTGCTTTTCCCTTTAAGAGAAAATGGCAAAAACATATGGAGGGGCATCTTTAGGAATGTGCTGCTCTTCTACAATGAAAGTTTGGAATATTTAGGCCAGTCTATATGGAATCAATTTTGTGTAATGGTCTAACAAATCCCCAATGGAGAGTGGGGTGAGGTTTGGACCTGATTGGACTTGCAACATCTCATTGATTGATTCATTTGTAATAGTAAACAAGACTTTTTGGTCTAGGGACATTATAGCTCTCTGGCTGGGAATGTAACAAGCATGGCACATATGGACAATCTCAGGAAAGATATGTACTTGTGGAAATTGGTATTTGCGCAAATTGGAGTATCAAAAGCCAATGTCATCAGTATGGTTTATATATATGTCCTTACTCAAACAATGAATTTTGAGTAGGACTTCATAGGCACTTGTGTCTTTGATTTGAAAATCCATGTCTGCCAGGGAAAGGCTGTCAAGGTTCAAATGTGGGGTCGTGACAGGTCTGACATCCATGGCGATAGGGGCCACCATAATTAAGTTCTTGTGGATTTGAATTTGACCTTACACATTTATTCATAGTTTTTGAAGGAAACTCGAAAGCTTTCTGAAGGGTTTGGGTATGTGCTTTAAAGTTAAAGTAAGTTCCATTAATTTTACTTAATTACAAGAGTTTAAAGACTAAACATTTTCAATTTGAAAGGGTACCTGGTAATTTGTTTTCAAATACTTGGAATTTGGGTGAATTAACTTCAAATTGGTGTACTCATCAACTGCAGAAGTTTGAATGGCTCTGGTACGGATTTGAGAGCTTGATTGGGGTCTCTGCAGCTTCTTCAGGAATGAAATTGAGGTTAATTAGTGATTGCAGTGTTTGCAGGTGTCGGTATGGTTTACAGAGGTTTACAAAGAAAATTAGCGAAAAAGGAAAAATAGGGCTTCTCGGCCTTTTTATTGAACAACAGTCACTTTTTGGCAGGTAATTTACAAATGAACAGTGGGCGGTTTTTCGGGTTGGGTGGGGAGGTGGTTTCCCAAGCCATCGCACTAATTTCATGGAGGAGGTGGTATTTTGGAGAGGTCACCCAATCTATGTTAGCGCTTGAAACATAGCAGAATGGGGACCGGGCAAAACCACTTTATTGGGCGGTTAAAGGTTGGACATCGGGTGAACTCGATATGGCTGTGGATCGTTGGATGTGGGCACTGACGATCAGACGGCAATCAAGTGACAGATGTACGCGGATGAAATGGGCATAGGTTTCGGGGGGCAGGGCTTTAATCCTTGGCGGTTTGGGATTAATTACAAGTTAATCATGGGTTTAAATGATCGGGCGGGGCTTAATGATGGAATTACATTAGCTTTACCAAGAAGTGGTGAATTAAGTGGGTTTTGTCGGGAATATGGGTAAAAGTATAGTTTATAGCTAAACTAAGGGTAGGGGTATTATATACAGGAAAAGGTATATCGGGAGCTATAGTATTATGTTAAGAATTATATGAAATGAAATGAGGGGAGTGAACATACCCCTAAGCATAAATGTAATTACTTGTTTATTTTATTCACATACACTTTATACTTAGGATAAAATCATTTTGTGGGTATTTTGAATGAAATGGAATTTTAACTTGGGGTTGTGTACGTTTCATAGGCAAATGGAGTTTAACCTTAGGAAAAGGGGTTTTTTCTTAGGGTAATGAAGGGAAATGAATTTTTATGATGGGAATTCTAACACCTGGTTTCCATAATTCATTAAGTCGAGGGTCTGGTCCCACCAAAAGTCAAAGAAATGCTCTGAGCCTTTATGACTTGAAGTATTTCTAGTACTAGAACTTACTTGTGGATGGGGAAACTAGTAAGTAAAGAGATGAAATGAATGAGGGGGAGTTAATTAAATCAACTTGTAACCATTTCTTTTGATTTCTTAACTGCTCATGCACATTTGAAAGATATGACTAAGCATGACAAGTCCAATCAACTTTATACTTCAGCAAACTTTCTTCTACTTACCCATTACTTACCCTAACATTTTTTCTTCATTTTATTTGGGTGCATTTAGGCTAGCAGACCCTTATCATTCATTTTTCTTTTGAAAAGTAAAATATCTACCTCTAACCTTATATCTTCCAAGGGCTCAGATTAAAATAATGAGCTCCTTTTATTTTCTCTACCTATCTAATGATATGCCAAGATTAAGTTGTTTGGTCAGATTTTATTCTCTAACTATAAACATAAAATTCAAAGTATGAAATAGTCAAGATTAAGCAATTTGACTACCACATGTTGTGGCATGTATGACAAGCTGCACACGATCATTATTTAAGACGGTAAAGCAGTAAAATAGTAGTGGCATTAAAGCTTGCACACTTTCATGATCTGTTTTTTTGTTTTTGGGGTTTATATATTTTCATTTTTTTATCTTTCTTATTATTTTTGTCCTTTGATATTTCTTTTAGGACATACCCTCTTTACATTTTTTAATTTTTAATATGGAAAAAATTTGCAAAAAGCAATGGTATGTACAATATTACAAGGCTTAAACTTCGCCAATTCAAAATTATGAATCCTATAACTATAGGACTCTAACAGGTTCACTCATGTATTTGGTGAACGCACAACTAGACATGTGCTATGGAATTAACCAACTTAGTCAAGTGATGGTTAGACCTAACAAGTTGTATTGGAACAAGGCCAAGCACATGTTAGGATACCTTAGAGGCACTACTCAGTATGGATTGTGGTACAGACGGATAGAAGGAGTGAAGCTTCAAGCCTTCACCGATGCAGATTGGGTAGGGAGTCCATCTGATGGGAAGAGCACATCAGTATGGATCTTCAGTATTGCATCGGTAGTTGTTTCTTGGTACAACAGGAAACAAAGTCCAGTTGCACTCAGTTCGGCAGAGGCAAAGTACATGGCTACAAGTCAAGCAACATGTGAGGTCATTTGGATGAGGAAGATTCTGGTTGGTTTGTTTGGTCAGCAGATGGATCCAACTGTGATTTACTGTGATAATCATCGTTGTATCAAGCTCTCTGAAAATCCTGTTTTTTATGATCAGTTGAAGCATATTGATATCCGATATCATCATCTTTGATATTGTGTATTCATGCAAATTATGTTGTTGAAAATAGAGTAGATTCTTGTCTTGTGTTTTAGGAAATTACATGCAATGCTGAATCTATAGGAAAATCTACATGGTATCGAAGCTAAAGACAGTATACTAGAGGATATTTCAAGTTTTGGGGTTACAGGTGAAATTCGAATTTGCAATTCATACTTCAGGATTGGCATATGGATTTCTATGGTTTGAGACTCGAGTATGCCTTGGAAGGCAACTCGAATTACATAGCATGGAAGGAAAATATTAAAGCAGTGCTCGAGGAAAATGGCCTCAAGGAATTAATTGATCAAGACATTCTTAAGGCATCAACATTGAATTCTAATTATCTATCTGAATGGATAAATTGGGTGGCAAAGGCGAGGTGAATTATTCTTGAGGGAGTTCAAGACCACATTATCTCAAGTATCCATGGTAGGGAAACTCCATACTCAATCTCGAAGACAGTGACGGACCTGTTTTAGAATAGCAGTGATTATAGGAAGTTAGAAGTGAAGGACAAACTCAGAAATATGATGATGGAGAAGGGCGACTGAATTCAGAAATACTTGACCAAGTTTACTCATTGTCGAGATGAGCTTGGAAGTTTTGGGATTACCGTTGTTGAGGATGATATGGAGAGCCTAGCTCTTCTAGGACTCCCCAAGAGTTGGCATAGTTATCAAGACTCTATCAATGGGAGGGAGAAGCTACAATATTGGGAAAAAATATGGTCGGATTTGATGCAGGAAGAGATCAAAAGAAACATCAAAGGTGATTCCTCATGAAAGACTGATGATGAAGAAAAGTGTGCCTTAGCAGTTAAGTCAAAGAAAGGGAAGGGGAATACATCCCATTCCAAATCGAATTCTTTTCATGGAGGCAAGAAGAAGGACATGTCGAAAGTCATGTTCTTTCATGGTCATGAGCTCGGACATTTTTCTACAAATTGTCCACTCAATAAGTCCAAGAAGAATTCCTCAGGAGGATTGGCGAGTGAGGCTCTTGCCTCTCAATTTGAATTGGACTTTAGCCTCATTGCATGCATGGTGTCATAAATGATGGGTAGTGTATGGTACCTAGATAGTGGAGATTCATTCCACATGACTAGCAATAAGGAGCTCTTCAATTATCTATAGAAGAAGGATCTCCATATGCATATCTAGATGGGTGACGACGGGAGGTATAATGCTACTGGATATGGTACAGTTACCTTTCAGAGGGATTTGGGTGCTCCTCTCACCTTGAGAGATGTTATGTATGTTCTTGGGTTGAAGAAGAACTTGGTATCCATTTCAATGTTGGAAGATAGAGGCTATGATGTGATATTTAGTAAGGGTTAAGGTGTTCCTTCATCACATAGCCATGGGACAGGTAAAGAGGATTGGGATTTGGGTGAAGAATATCTACAAGTTGGAGGTAGAAGATTGTGTTGCCTTGAGCATGAAAGTAGACAAGGTGCGGAGTTGAGACATCAGTGAGTTGTGGCATAGGAGGTTGGGTCACTTGAATCACGGGGGTTTGAAAATCATGCAACAGATTTCTACCGATCTTCCCAAAGGTCAGCTAGAGCAAGTTGATACATGCAAGAGGTGTACTTTGGGAAAATTAACCAAATATTCCTTTCACGGTAGAGAGAGTTGAGCATAGGCGATTCTAGATCGAGTCCATTCAGATATGTGTGGACCATTCTCGACATCATCCACGGAAAACATAGTTATTAGGTTATATGTGTTGACGATTTTTCTCGTAAATGCTGGATCTTTTTCATGCAAAAGAAAGGTCAAACTTTCGCAAAGTTTTATGAATTTAAAGAATTGGTCAAGAAAGAGTTTAGAAAGAAGGTTAAAACTCGAAGGAGTGATAACGGTGGCGACTATGTCTCAAATTATTTTAATAAATTATGTGTGGAAGGTGAGATTAAATGGGAGTTTACGGCACCCCATAACCCACAGGAGAATGGTGTGGCCAAACGGAAGAACATAAGCATTCTAGGGGAAAAATGGGTAACATTGCATGGATACAACAGAGCTATTTACAGCATCGGATTCTTGGGATGAGTACACTGGAGGAGGCTTTCTCAAGGAAGAGACCATATGTTGGTCACTTTAGGATTTTTGGGTCATTGGTATATTTCCATGTGACCAAAGATGCACAAAAGAAGCTTGAGCCAAAATCAGAGTTGGGGATATTTGTGGGGTACACTGATACACCTCACAACTATCAGGTGTACCTGTCGACCAGCAAGATGATAGTGGTTCGCAGGGATATCAGATTCGATGAGGAGAAGGCCATGAAATGTTCCCTTGAGAGGGAGCTTCAGCTACATGCGGTTGAGGATATTTTAGCTCCTAAGGTTTAGGAATCTCATATTTATGTGGATCAGCCACATGCAGAGGATATGGGAGTGGAGACATCCACTCATGCAAAGTCTTCTAGAGATGGGAGAAAGAACACTAGAGAGGCTAACAATTTATTATAGGATGCGAGAGAGAATGTGGGAGCACACACATCACAGTGCAGGCAGAGGAGGTCACCTGAGAGGCACACTAGATACATGGCTCTTATGAGCGGATGTGTTGAGACAGAGCCATCTTCCTTTGAGGAGGAAGTGCAAGAACTAGTTTGGGTTGATGCCATGGTGGAGGAATATGACTCCATTGTTCATAACATTGTTTTGGATGTGATCCCAAGATCGACATACAAGTCAATGATGAGCTCATGGTGGCTTTACAAGGTAAAGAAAGCACTGGATGGTAGTGTGGAGAAACATAAGGCTAGGTTTGTGGCCCGTGAATTTTCTCAGGTAGAGTGGATTAACTATTATGAGACCTTTGCTCCTATTGCATGGTACTCATTGATCAAATCCATATTGGCACTATCAACGTAGATGGGTTGGAAGATACATCAAATGAATGTAAAGACAGTCTTCCTTAATGGAAAGATTGAGGAAGAGGTGTATATTGAGCAACCTGAAGGTTTTGATACCTTTGACCGTGATTCGCATGGGTGTTGACTCAAGTGAGCGTTGTATGGGCTGAAGCAAGCACCCTATTCTTGGTACACAAGGATTGATAGCTAGTTCACCAGATTGGGCTTCAAAAAAAGTGAAGTGAATGCGAACCTGTACCACATTGTAGTGGAATGTAATTTTTTTATAATTCTTTTATATGTCGAAGATTTGATTATAACAAGTGATGATAAGTTGATCATGTCTTATGACGAGGATCTTGCAAGAGAGTTATTAATAAAGGACTTGGGGCTCATGCATTACTCTTTGGGCATGGAATTATGGAAAGGTGACGGGGAACATTTTGTCTCTCAAGGAAACTATTCCAACGAGATACTGAAAAGGTTCCACATGGAGAGTAGTAAACTCATGGAGACTACTCTAGTAGGTAACTGGATGAAGGAAGGTGCTACTTTGGGTGAAGTAGTGGAAGCTAGTGTTTACAGGTAGCTTGCGGGTTCACTCATGTATTTGGTGAACACACGACTGGACATGTGTTATGCAATTAACTAGCTTAGTCAAGTGATGGTTAGACCTACCAAGTTGTATTGGAAGGTGACCAAACATGTGTTGAGATACCTTAGAGGCACTACTTAGTATGGATTGTGGTACAAACAAACAGAGGGAGTGAAGCTTCAAGGCTTCACCAATGCAGATTGGGTAGGGAGTCCATCTGATGGGAAGAGCACATTAGTAGGGATCTTCAGTATTGGGTTGGCAGTTGTTTCTTAGAACAGCAGGAAACAAAGTCCAGTTGCACTCAGTTCGGCAGAGGCAGAGTACATGGCTGCAAGTCAAGCAGCATGTGAGGTCATTTGGATGAGGAAGATTCTGGTTGGTTTTTTTGGTCAGCATATGGATCCAACTGTGATTTATTGTGATAACCGTAGTTGTATCAAGCTCTATGAAAATCCAGTTTTTTTAGATCGGTTGAAGCATATTGATATCCGATATCATCATCTTTGATATTGTGTATTCAAGCGGATTATGTTGCTGAAAATAGAGTAGATTCTTGACTTGTGTTTTAGGAAATTACATGTGATGTTGAATCTACAGGAAAATCTACATGGTATCGGAGCTAAAGACAGTATACTAGAGGATATTTCAAGTTTTTGGGTTACAGGTGAAATTCGAATTTGCAATACATACTTCAGGATCGACAAATGGCTTTCTATGGTTTGAGACTCGAGTATGCCTTGGAAGGCAACTCGAATTACATAGCATGGAAGAACAAGATTGAAGTAGTGCTCGAGGACAATGGCCTCAAGGAATTCATTGATTAAAACATTCTTAAGCTATCAACATTTGATTCTAATGATTTATCTGAATGGATAAATTGGGTTGCAAACATGAGGCGAATTATTCTTGAGGGAGTTCGAGACCACATTATCTCGAGTATGCATGGTAGGGAAACTCCATACTCAGTGTCGAAGACAGTGACGAACATGTGTCAGAATAGCAGTGATCATAGGAAGTTGGCAGTGAATTACAGACTTAGAAATATGAAGATGGAGAAGGGCGACCCAATTCAGAAATACTTGACCAAGTTTACTCATTGTCAAGATGAGCTTGGAAGTGTTGGCATTACTATTGTTGAGGATGATATGGAGAGCCTATCTCTTCTAGGACTCCCCAAGAGTTGGCATAGTTATCAAGACTCTATCAATGGGAGGGAGAAGTTACAATATTGGGAACAAATATGGTCCAATTTGGTGCAGGAAAATATCATAAGAGACATCAAAGACGATTCCTCATGAAAGACTGATGATTAGGAAAAGTGTGCCATAGCAGTTAATTCAAATAAAGGGAAGGGGAAGGCATCCCATTCCAAATCAGATTCTTGTCATGGAGGCAAGAAGGACATGTCAAAATTCAATTTCTTTCATGGTCATGAGCTCGGACATTTTTCTACGAATTGTCCACTCAATAAGTCCAAGAAGAATTCCTCATGAGGAGTGGCAGGTGAGGCTCTTGCCTCTTAATTCGAATTGGACTTTAGCCTCATTGCATGCATGGTGTCATAAATGATGGGTAGTGTATGGTACCTAGACAGTGGAGCTTCATTCCACATGACTAGCAACAAGGAGCTCTTAAATTACCTGGAGGAGAAGGATCTCCATATGCATATCGAGATGGGTGATTATGGGAGGTATAATGCTACAAGATATGGTACGATTACCTTTTAGAGGGATTCGGGTGCTCCTCTCACCTTGAGAGATGTTATGTATGTTCTCCTGTTGAAGAAGAACTTGGTATCCATTTCCATGTTAGAGGATAGAGGCTATGATGTGATCTTTAGTAAGGGTTAAGGTGTTCCTTAATTCCATAGCCACGAGACAGGTAAAGAGGATTGGAATTTGGGTGAAGAATCTCTACAAGTTGGAGGTAGAAGATTGTGTTGCCTTGAGCACGAAAGTAGACAAGGTGCAGAGTCGAGACATCATTGAGTTGCGGCATAGAAGGTTGGGTCACTTGCATCATAGGGCTTTGAAAATCATGCAATAGATTTCTATCGGGCTTCCCAAAGGTCAGCTAGAGCAAGCTGATACATGCAAGAGGTGTACTTTGGGAAAATTCACCAAATATTCCTTTCACGACAGAGAGAGTCGAGCATAGGCGATTCTAGATCGAGTCCATTCAGATATGTGTGGACCAATCTCGACATCATCCACGGCCAAACACATGTATTATGTTATATTTGTTGATGATTTTTCTCATAAATGTTGGATCTTTTTTATATAGAAGAAAGGTAAAACTTTCGTAAAGTTTTGTGAATTTAAAGAATTAGTCAAGAAAGAGTCTGGAAAAAAGGTTAAATCTCTAAGGAGTGATAACGGTGGCAAGTATGTCTCAAATTATTTTAATAAATTATATGCGGAAGGCGGGATTAAACAGGAGTTGACGACACCCCATAACCCACAGCAGAATGGCGTGGCCAAAAGGAAGAATACGAGCATTCTAGGGGCAGCACGGGAAACGTTGCATGATCAGGGCCTAACACTACATTTGTGGGTTGAGGCATACAACACAACTATTTATTTGCGGAAAATAAGCCATCATTGGATTCTTGGGATGAGTACACCAGAGGAGGCTTTCTTAGGGAAGAGACCAGATGTTGGTCACTTTAGGATTTTTGGGTCATTGGTATATTTCCATGTGACCAAAGATGCACGGAAGAAGCTTGAGCCAAAATAAAGTTGGGGATATTTTTGGGGTACAGTGATACACCTCACAACTATCAGGTGTACTTGTCGACCAGTAGGATGATAGTGGTTCGTGGGGATATCAGATTCGATTAGGAGAAGGCCACGCGATGTTCCCTTGAGAGGGAGATTCAACTACATGCAATTGATGAGATTTTAGCTCCTAAGGTTGAGGAGTCTCATATTTATGTGGAGCAACCACATGTAGAGGATATGGGAGTGGAGAAATCCACTCAAGCAAAGTCTTTTAGAGATGGGAGAAAGAGCACTAGAGAGGTTGACAAGTTATTGTAGGATGCGAGAGAGAATGTGGGAGCACCCACATCACAGTGTAGGCAGAGGAGGTCACTTGAGAGGTACACTAGATGCATGACTTTTATGAGTGGATGTGTTGAGACAGAGCCATCTTCCTTTTAGGAGGCAGTGAAGGAACCAATTTGGGTTGATGCCATGGTGGAGGAGTATGACTCCATTGTTCATAACATTGTTTGGGATGTGATCCCAAGATCGATAGACAAGTCAATGTTGAGATCTAGGTGGCTCTAAAAGGTAAAGCAAGCATCAGATGGTAGTTTGGAGAAATATAAGGCTAGGTTTGTGGCCCGAGGATTTTCGCAGGTAGAGGGGATTGACAATGATAAGACCTTTGCTCCTGTTGCAAGGTACTCATTGATCAGATCCATATTGGCACTATCAATGCAGATGGGTTGGAAGATACATCAAATGAATGTAAAGGCAACCTTCCTTAATGGCAAGATTGAGGAAGAGGTGTATATTGAGCAGCCTGAAGTTTTTGATACCATTGACCATGAGTCGCATTTGTGTTGACTCAAGCGAGCATTGTATGAGCTGAAGCAAGCACCCTATGCTTGGTACACAAGGATCAATAGCTACTTCACCGAGTTGGGCTTCACAAAAATTGAAGTGAATGCGAACCTGTACCACATTGTAGTCAAATGTAAATTATTGATCATTATTTTATATGTCAAAGATTTGATTCTAACATATGATGATAAGTTGATCATGTCTTGCGACGAGGATCTTGCAAGAGAGTTATTAATGAAGGACTTGGGGCTCATGAATTACTTTCTGGGCATGGAAGTACAAAAAAGTGATGGGGAACTTTTTGTCTCTCAAGGAAACTATTCCAACAAGATACTAAAAAGGTTCCACATGGAGAGCAGTAAACCCACGGAGACTCCTCTAGCAGGTAACTGGAGGAAGGAAGATGCTACTTTGGGTGAAGTAGTGGAAGATAGTGTTTACAAGCAGCTTGTGGGTTCACTCATGTATTTGGTGAACACACGACTGAACATGTGCTATGCAAATAACCAACTTAGTCAAGCGATGGTTAGACCTACCAAGTTGTATTGGAAGGCAGTCAAGCATGTGTTGAGATACATTAGTGGCACTATTCAGTATGGATTGTGGTACAAATGGACAGAGGGAATGAAGCTTCAAGGCTTCACCAATGCAGATTGGGTAAGGAGTCCATCTGATGGGAAGAGCACATCAGTAGGGATATTCAGTATTGGTTCGGCAGTTGTTTCTTGGTACAACAGGAAAAAGAGTCCAGTTGCACTCAGTTCGGTAGAGGCAGAGTACATGGCTGCAATTCAAGCATCACGTGAGGTCATTTAGATGAGGAAGATTCTAGTTGGTTTGTTTGGTCAGAAAATGGATCCAACTGTGATTTACTATGATAATCATAGTTCTATCAAGCTCTCTAAAAATCTAGTTTTTTATGATCAGTCGAAGCATATTGATATTCGATATCATCATCTTTGATATTGTATATTCAGGCGGATTATGTTGTTGGAGTACATTCCCACATAGGGCAAGGATGCTGACATTTTGACAAAGGAATTGTCAAGATGTAAATTCAATTTTCACAAAGACAAGATCGGGGTAGCTGATAATCCCTTTCTTGTTGAGAGGGAGTGTTGAGAAATGGCAACAAGAAATTCCAATTTAATTTTTCCTTGAACTAAATTGTGAATTAAAATTGAATTCTATTCTCATAGCAACTTGTAAATAGTTAATTAAGTTTAACTGACTTAATTAACTTAGGAATTTCGAGTTGGAAGTCTTTCTATAGTCATGTATGTGTGATTCCTAAATTTTAGGGGTTCGGGATGATTTTCTTTGAGTTGTAATTAGATAACTAAGTTTCACTGAGTTATGGTCAGTTAAACTAGTTGTAACTATTGGAGGAAATAGTGGACGTCTAATAGTGAGTTAGTGTACTGGTGCATCCTCAATGTTACTCCATCTAACTAGAGATTCAATCAAGAGAAACTCATGCATGTCAGTTTAGAGAAATACCCAGTCTAGACTAGAGTGTAGGTACAGTGTACTATCAGTTGTATGATTTTCCGAGTCGTACAGATCATGCATACAATTAGTTATGGACCGAAGTTTAGATTGTGCAGTTTTGGAAGTATTTCCCAATCAAATATGGGTTTATCCTCTTAGGAATTGCACAAGGAAATAGGGGCTTGGCAAGTAGCAAAATTGGCTAAGTGTTGGCTAGAGTGGCTTTGTGAGGCAGACAGCTAATTATACTTTTGGATGGATTGTTCTAGAGAGAACAAGAATTGTATTTTCATCTTGGATTCCTAATTAGTGCAATATAGATAGTCCGGGTTTTGAATAGTTGCTTTCCCCAAAGAAATATTGTGTTATGTGCGATTGGTTATCTTCCTCTTGTTGATTATTTTTTTCATGGATCTATTGGTTTTAGTTGTTGAAAATAGAGTAGATTCTTGTCTTGTGTTTTAGAAAATTACATGCGATGTTGAATCTACAAGAAAATCTATAATATTTTCCTACATTCTATATGTATTACTTTTCACATTCCCTTACAATACCATACATATGTGTAATATTTGAATCCACACACAAAGCACATAAAGATAGATGTATGTATATTATAATCTTTGTTGTAAATTTTAACATTTTAATTAATGATCATGTTTTTATGTAGTATGTTAGCTTTGTGAAGTTTTTGTAACTGAAACTTTCATGAACACTTATAAGTAGTCATGGCAAGATTGTTGAATTTTATAAGGTAAACATATCTAACTTTATTACTAATTAATCTATTAATATATTAAAATAATAATATTAACGAGAATACTACTCAATACTAATTATCAATTTAATTTAAAATATTTATCCAATTTAAATAGAAATAATATTAGTTAATTGAGTTTAGTTTAGGTGGTTGAGAGAAAAATATTGGTATCTTTCCATATAAGTTTAATATTGTGACATGTTGAACTCATAATAAATATATTTTATAATGGATTTGATCTTTATTGTCCAATATTTCTTATATAAAATATAAATATATTTTTGATAATAATAATAAAATAAAAATAAAAATAAAAAAAATATATCACTATGTTGTGTTTTTAGACACTTAAACCGATTATATTTATGGAAGAATGAAAAAAAATATTGTGATGATAAAAAAATATTGCAAGTCAGTATATAACTCTATTTCCTTGCTGGAGATCAATAATAAAGAAAGATTAAAAGGAAAAAGAAGTGTTAGAAACAAAATGAGTGTTTAAATATTTGTACATAATTGAATTTATTTTTTTAACCGATTAATATATTTAATTATGATTAATATAATAATTTAGCAATGTACATAGTTTAGTATTCTATAAAATTATCTTATATACAATTATTTAATTGATTCATGTATAGGTTTTGATAAAATTAAACAAACAGATTCATGTTATGTGATACTAGTTCGAGTCATATGGGAAAGAATGAAAATTTCAAATGCAATAAGATTCTAGGTGGAATCATATGGGAAAGAAAGAAAAACAAAGAGAGATTAGGAAATGATGTTGAAATTATTGCATTAATAAATGGATAAATGAATATTTATAAAAGAAATACAATATTACATGTAGAATAGAGCTTAAAATACAAGATATTAAATATTTCTTTTTACATTAATAAATGCATAAATGAAGGCTTATAAAAAAATGACATACTAAATGTAGCATAAAACTTAAAATACATGCAGAGACATTTAATATATATATATTATATATATATATATATATATATATATAATATATATATATAATTCTTCATTGACAAATAAACAAATACTATAATTATATTTAACTTTAGAAATTTGCATTACTTAAAAAGAGAATACATGACGATTACATCCATATCTAAATGGTCTTAATCGAAAATCAAAGATAGAGGAACATAAGCTTCCTCTAGACAACAAGATAAATTGACTCCTCATAACAATCATAGTTCATTTGCCATACTCCAAGGAGTCGAGACAATTCAAAATACAACAACTTAAACCAAATGTTATGCATCCGCAAACCAGAGGTGACTATATAACAATAGTTACAGGAAAAATTTAACCAAAAGCCTTGTATCCAATATTCAAAGGTAACAACAAATTCGGCAGTAATACTCCATAGATAAAAGACATGGGTAAAATATTTCAAGTTGCACAGGCCACAAGCATCTTCTCCCACGTAACCAAAGGTCAACCACTCTTGTTGGTTGACTAATTCAATATGATAGGGCCATCCATCACTTATGAAAAACAAGGATTTGACGAGCCAAACAAATTGTAACAAACTTTGAATAGCAAAAAGAGTAGGAGTAATGTACTGAAAGTCCTTGCTCACACCAAAACTAGTACAAAACCAAAAGGAACACAAATATGACCCAATATCTCCACAAGTCCCTGTTGTTGAGAGAGTAAACTGTCAACATCACTGAAATAAAATTGTCAAGAAAAGGACAAAACTTTGATACCATTTTCGAGTCTTAATCTAAAGAAATGATAGTAAGGTCTTGGGCACTGTCAACTAGTGGATCAGTAGGATTTGTGAGATCCCCCGAGGTTGATTTTAACACTAGTAAACACTTCAAATGACTCAAATGAGATTCAATGTTACTAAGACAAAAAATTTGATTCCTTAACATACACTTGATGTTCTCCAACCCAGAAAACACATTATAATTTTTAACTTGTGTGTCCTTGAAAATTAAACGTAATAGAGTTTCCATTTGTTGATATAAGGACAGAGAATGCAAGAAATGAAGTATCCTCTTCTAAAATTTGGCCAAATCCGGGACCCATTTCAAACCATCACCAACAATTTCCAAATCATAATGATAAGGGTGATCCCTTGATTCTTTTGACTCTAACAACAAAATTTCTTTATGCTCTTCAAGGGGGCCGACATCAAAGAAAGTTGTCACTGGGTCGTTGGCAAAAGGTCAAATTCATTTGACTCCAACACTACCTACACCACCTCTTTTGCACACCATTCTCTAGCGAGAAGGCATAATGGAAAAAGCAAGAGAACAATAAATAAACACTAGGAGCACCATGACCAAAATGGCAAGAAAACGGAAAAACCACCACCCCTTCAATGCTAGACCAAAAACAACCAGGTCGTCCCCCTAATTCCACACTAGAGGTCCAAATTCCAATAAGGTTTAAAATTCACCACATTTTAAAGAGATAATCCACCCAAAAATCCAATTCCATACCAAGGCTTGAAGATTTTGAATACCCAAACAAACCACAAGAATAGTCCCAACACCGAGAGAAAATAACAGCAGAAACAAGGTGGTTCTGAATTTAAAGAAACAATTTAGCTCCTAATTTGACTTAATAATGCCCCAATTCACAAACCCAAAGTACTCCAGAGTCGTAAACCAGAGATATCTAAGAAAAACGCTAAATATATGCTAACCCTCTACTAATTGAGATCGTATACCAGAGTTATGACCCCAGGAAGTTGATGTACCAATTTACCCCAGTGGGGCCCACAAACTTTTGGTGATTCATCTCCTAGGGTTAGGTTCTTTTATGCATATGGTTTTCCATTACTTCTCAATAATAAGTAGGCCATCCTGCCTCATTGTAACATAGTTAATAAGGCATGTAGGCACCACATCTCTTCTTAGAGATAAGCTACCATCACCTGGCCTAGTTTATTTCCATTCTGCATGTAAATAATTTTCAATACATTGTTATTAATTAATTGAAGTTATGTTTTCATTGTATCTTTGTGTTTTTGTTTATCTTTGTATTTCATTTCGTTCCTTCATAAATATGGATCATTGGTATCATGAGGATGACAAAGGCTGAAAGTGTAGTTCATTATCTTAGCAGGGTCAAACAGGTACGTGATGATTTCACTGCTATTGGTGAGGCAGTTGCACCCATGGAAATAGTTAGGATAGTTATAGCGGGACTTCCTAAATCTTGGGAGGTATTTGGAGATGTTGTTACCTCCAAGGAGAATCTTCCCAATTGGGACAGATTCTCAGATTGGGAAGATTCTCCTATGATTGTGTGCAACATGAGATACGAAAGACTGTCAGTGGTGGGTGTTGAAAATTCAACAAGATGATGGAGCTTAGTGAAAATAAGTCGCCTTCACTAAGTGGGCTCGCGGGCTATTTTTGGCGCAAAGTCTATTTTTAGACTATGTCTATTTTTAGACATATGGATCATGGTCTATGAGTTGCAGGATGTTGTTTATGGATGATTGGTCATGTTGGGAAAAATAGATGGACTTCTATTTTTGGTTCACAGCGGAGTGATCAGAGTCTATTTTTAGACTGTCGGGCTAAAAATAGAAACAGTCAAATATTATTAGCCCTTAGTAATATTTGGACTCTAAACATTATCTTATTCTCTTGGAGCACTTCAGTTCGAGCTACGGATGTGGCACATGCAGTTGACAGAAGGAATCACGTGGTTTCTTATGTGTTATTTGAGCTATTGCATGGAGGACTTCAGTTAGAACTCATGCATGTGAGTTCTGTGGAGTTGGATGTAGAGTTGATGGAGTTGTGTTTAGTTGAACTAGTTGTATTCAGTCTAACTGGAGAATACACTAGTGATGAATTGTGTGAATTGATTGTTAATTAATTCACTAATTATTAACTCATAAAGCAACTAAAGAATACATCAGTTAACTCAGTGCATGGACAGTTCAACAGAGACAGGTGTTAGAGGTAAGTGAAAGGGTGAGTTGTGACTATCAGCTGTGCATGAGATTTTGCACATGCATGGATTGAGTTATGCCAATGAGGACTGCGCAGTGTGGGCCAATACCAAGGCAATTGTAGCTTGTGCTCACGTGATTTTGGATCAGCCAAAGTAAATATGAGTTTGCTTCAGCCATTCATCATTCATTCTCTTGCAGGATTGCGCAGTGGAGGTAGGCAGACAATGGAGAAGATTTGAGGCTTTAGATCTGAGCTAGGTTGTGTGTAATAGGTGGAGATAGTACTGATTACTTGCGAGGAGTATTGTACTTTGTATTGTTACATGTTCTCAATCATTATAATATACAGATAGTGTGGGGTTTTCAGCTGTATGCTTTCCACGGGTTACATACTGTGTTAATGTGTGCATGCGATTGATGTTTCATTGTTTTTAATGCTGCTAAATTGATGATCAACGTAGAGGAGGTTATGTATTATGCATGTATTCCGCAATAGTGTATAATCGGGATAATCTTTGTGAATATGTGTTAAATTATTCAAAATTTCTACAGTGGGGTGAAGATAGCAGATGAGGAGGAGGTAGCCTTGACAACCAGGGGGAAGAACAAAGGGAAGGCCAAGAAAGGGGCCTCATCAGAGGGGCTAAGGGAAAGGAGAAGAAGAAGAAGAAAGCTAGAAACCCCTCTGCTTTAATACCACACAAACAAATGACCAAGGTACCAACATCCACAAACAAGAACTGGATAGGGATAAGAAATACCTTTGAATTCGTTATCCAAGATGGGCGAAGTTGAGTATACAACTATAATTTCAAATACACGTCCAAGATATGTGGCATGAAAATAAAGAACGAAAAACATCAACCCCAAAATCTAATTAGCATGGACGAAAACGCAAATAGCACTACAGCCTCACAAACAGGCCCCATCCCAGCGGCATGCAAACGAAAGGTTAAAGAAATCACTACCAAATGAAACCAAGTGCAAGAGGTTGAGAATTGATCCTCACCTCTACTCCATTGCTTAGCATATCTCTGCCACCCCATAACAATAAGCATGCATGTATAACAAAAGGATATTAAGTGTAAATACTAACTCCTCTTACTTGTACACTACCACGCCGTGACTATAAAGAGACAAATGTAATACAAACATGTATTTTAAGACATATCCATCCCTCCACCATTCACACCCATCAAGGAAATTATATTCAAATTGTTAAAACAAATATCTCATCATAATATATGTTAATTGCATACATATATTATTTTCTATTCATAATCATCTATCTCTTACATCACAACACGTGATTAAAATTCTTTATTCTTGTCATGTTCAATCTATTTATATGATCATCATATTCTTTAATGACAAATATAGATGAGCAACAAATAAACAAGATTGCAAAGCTCTAATATCTTTTTAGTACATCAATCACACACATGTTACAAACAAAAATGTAATTAATAAAATGTAATTAATAATGAATAGAATAAAAAAACTATAAATGAAAATATTTATATAGAGTATAATGAATTATTTAAATTAATACCACTCACATCTAAGTGGTTTGATCTTTTTAATAGATCACATATAAAAATAGATGAGATAACCCTCTTACTTTTATTAATTCAATTAAATCTTTATTAATTATAAATAAAGCACAAAAAATTAAAATCTATATAATCAAATACTTTCAAATTTTTGGAAAGAAGAAATAGTTTATTATTCAATATATACTCAGAAATAAATAAAATTTTGATAAATTTGACTGGAAAAGTATAAATCAGAAATTTCTCTTTTAAAACCTCAAAATGATATCCCACACATTGAAGTGATGAAAAAATTGGGAAAAAACATTTTAAAATTTTGAAGAGAAAGATGTCTATAAAGAAACGTGTACAAAATTGATTCAATTTAAATATTCAAACGTACCTAATGATCAAGTTCTATCAACTAGTAAATAGACAAAAGAAATGGAAAATATATATAAATTCGGGGTTGAAGTTTAATAAGGGCTACAAGGGAACTTTTTCATACAAGGGAAACTTGTCATCATCTCAATCACATGAATCTCCATGATGAGTAGTGAACACACCACCCTCAACATCTTTCCCAAGCAAAGACAAAATTCCATTTCCTTTCCAAGGAATCACAATTTTCAATATTCCATTTAGAAGGCAATCTTAGGCCCATAAGAAAAAACTAAAAGTCAATATGGAGTGATTCAACCTAAATACATTAATATTGGATGGAGATATGACAATCTTCTCATATGGTTGGATAATATGCTTCAAAGATGGAACCTTTTTGGATGGGAGGGATGCTATGTGAGGTTGTGGTATTGAATGCTATGTCAGATTGTGCTCTTTAGAGTAGTGTTATATAAAATAGTATTCTCTCTTGTTGATTCATTAATTATTAAATTTTCACATTTATTAATATATATCTAGTATGGGGATAGATGATCGTGTTGATAGATGATCGTGTTCTTTTTCTAATGGGTGTTCCCATTACCACTAATAAGGTACATCATATTGTTAAGGGTAATTCTATAATCATAAAAATGATGGAGAAACTACAAAAACTTCGAGTGAGGATAATCTTATATTATTAAGGTTATATAAGGTTCCTTACTCAAGTAATTAAGTGAATTTCTTTAGCTATTCAAAAGTATTATTATGAAAGCAACCTTATACAAGGGAAATTAAATCAATGTGTTAAAAAGTGTTTCTTATATGGGCAAGTCTTACCCACAAAATGGGTCACTACTTCATGTGGACACTACAGTCACAAATCAAGTGTTATGACCCAAAGGGGGGCTATATTGGGTTAAATGTATACGGTATGACTCTAAGGGGGAGGGAATATATGGGGTTAAACATACATATAATATCTAAATGTATATGTAATACGGTCGTCCAAATAATGAAGGAGACACATGGGAAACGTGTAAATAAGTATATATAGAGATCATATAGATCCAAATCCATGTATTTAATAATGATTATATGACCTCTATATATACATATTCACACATTACCCATGTGGCCCCTACATAACTAGGTTGACTCTATTATATATACATTTACATATTTCATGTGCATTTAACCCCATTTCCCTCTATGGGGTTGTACTACATACATTTAACCCAATATAGGCATCTCTTGGAGTCTATTGTAACAACTACAACAACCCCCCTCAATTCATCCTAGTATATTGTTTCTTGGAGGAATTTAAGGGTCTCACCTAATCAAAGGCCTCCTAATTTAGCTTACAAAGATTTATTGACCTTTCCCTCTCTAAGATTAGCTTTCTATGAACCCGAAGACCCATTAGGAAGGATTTTAAGTCTAAGCATTTTTTCTCAACCCAAAGATATAGGGGGAACTAATAATTAGTCCAGTGATATAAAGGAGCACTAATGGTTAGTCCAGCAATCTAGTCACTCTAGCAGCTCCTCATGCTAGTGAACTAGCAAGTCTCAGGGAAAAAGATTTAACTTGGGTTTTTCTTGCAATTTTTTTTTTCAATTCAATGTATCATGCCACTGAGCCTTAACTCAACGATACATCACTCCTCTAACCCTCAAACTAATGAAACTACTTCCTTTTTTTACTTGAAACCTACTATGTAACATTTGAGCTTCTTTGTATTTCCCTTATGAGAATTAAATTAGTGTTGTATCACACCCTTGATCATTAGATCAATGATATACTCTTAGCGTTAGTCTTCAAGCTTACTATATTACTCCTCTGGCATTCCATATCTCCTCCCTGATCCTTTAATCAACATTGTATCACTCACTAAGCATCAAGCTAGTGATATAGTCTCATATCTTAGTCGTAAACTTGTCTTATGGTTCATTCACTGAATGTATTGCTCCATTGATGGATAGTGTAGCAATGTATCACTCTGTTGTGCATTAAGGTAGCGACAAACGTTGATTTTTGGGCTTAAACTTATCTTGTAGACTTGTTATCTTGGTCTATTGCACCTCTCGAGGATAGTTAGCAACACATTGCCTCACTATGCACTAAGTAGAAATACCTCACCCCATGAAGGTCAAGCTAGCGATATGGCATTTGTTTTTCTTCTCTTCCACACATGACACTTCACTCTTAGTTTTTACATCTATCATTGACTTAACTCCTGGTGAAAGTAAAGTTACAAGGACATTTATTGAGGGAAATAATACATCTAAGCCTAATGGAAACTCTTTAAAAGGACCCATAGCACTCCCTTTTCCTCACATCACTTAGCTCTTGGAACTAAAGAACTTCATCTAAAGAGTAATACACCTTTTTTATTCTTGTTGCACTATATTAAGCTATCTTAGCTTAGGTATCTAACTAATCACACCCATTCAAATTCAATTTTGTCTTGTTTATTTATTTTATGACTATTTATTTGCTTGACGTCTATTTTCTTTACTTTGTAGCACTTCCACACTTATTTTCTTGCTTGATTGAGAATTTTTAGTCATTTTTCTCGAAACTTTAATTGCGTTTGTCCGCTCTCCCATCAACCCTTGTCCTCTGAAGGTTCCCATTCCCTAGAATGAACTTATGAATCTCAAGAAATAGGGTGAAACCCCTCAATTTAGCCCAAGTAACATTTTAAGTAAAAAATAAAGGGACTCACAATTGTAATTTGACTTACCTCGGCCTTTTCTCTCTTAATTAGACCACAAAAGTGCACTCTGGACAACCATGGGTTGATTTTTGACCCCTAGATTATTTTCCCATATCAAAAAAACTTTGAATCTCTCTTTCTAGGGCCCAACAATGCTAAGCTCTCATTTTCCCTTAGTTTCCTAAGGTTATTCTCACCAAAACACCAAGGGTTTCATGCCCAATGCCAAACAATTCCATTCAACTTAGCTTTTTCATTTAAGCTTGACCAACATTTTCATTTCTAGTGTTGGCTTTATGAACAAGTGTATTTCTTGCCCAAAAACCCTAGCCTTAGGAGTCCTTGTAATACAATGACACATCTATATGGAGAAATACCAAGCCATCATAGACAATATTGTTATTTTTTTAGCTATATTGGCATTCAAAACATTACCCATGGTTAAAAACGATAGCCTCAATCTTTCTTCACCACAGGAACCAATTTTCTTTGTGTTGGTTTTAAAAGTAGTGAGATGAACTAGTAGATAGGAACAACTAGCCTTAAAACCAAACTTATTAATTCCATGCATATAACATTTTGGGCTAATATGCATACTGGGTGTTTGTTTTTTTTATTAGATATGTAGGAGGATCATGCATGTGTCAAAGAAAATGGCCTACAAAACCCCTGGTGGTTAAGAACTCAGATGAAGAGGCCTATAGCTCAATTGGTTTATAATTTTGGGATACTCCATGCTTCATTAGCAAAGAGAAATCCCACCTCCAAATTACTAAAACTCATAAGTTTACAGGGCTAGTAGAAGGTCTTGGTTGCACAAACTGGCAGTTCATCCTTGAATGCGGCCAAAGCCTACTCATGATATTCTTTGAATAGAGATGAATAAAATGGGGTTGGCTGGAAGTGTATCAACTCGGGGAAAGGAGTCCAGGGGATAGAAAGGAATAGAGATTGGCGAAGCATGTTGATCCTAAGGAAGCCATGATCAGGGATAACCATGTGAAGCCCATTTCTTTGTTAAATGCCTTAGCCATTGAAATGTATTGCAAAATTTTTGAGGAGGAGATGACTTTAGACAAAGACTAGTTAATAGATTTCAAATTTTGCCTAAGGAGCTATTAGAGACATGGAGAACCAACAATGAAACACAAATTTAGGTCCTAGGAAAAAAAGGAATATATTGTAAATATGTCGATATCTCCTTTTAAATCAGTAGCTACCATTTTATGCATATTGTATGGTTGGTCAACTATTGAGACTTTCCTAAAAGGATGGGTGTCTTTAATATACATTAGAGCAGTTGATGGAAAAAATTAGAGAGAACCTCGGTGGAGCCCGCCAAGTAGTAGATAATATTGAATTCCTTCTTAGTCTCCTTGAATATAGATGTAATGACTCTCTTAGAAAACTTCAAAATGCCGCTCCAGCATGGAGAGTCTATTACCTAGCATTATTAAAAAGATTACAACATATTATCAAGTTGGCCTATCTTCAAGAATTTCTTAAGGTCCCAATTGGAGATTCAATCATATTGTAGCATATGTCAGTTTAGAGTTTTGAAAGTTATTTCCTTTGATTGTATTTGAAAATCATGAGAATTTAAAGAGTTGTAACTTCCATGGATAAGCCCAATAGTCTCAAGAGGGAGTTACTAATCCAACCTATAAACAATGTAAATTGTCTTATACATTTGATTTTTTTATAGATCCTTATAAACCAGAGCTAGGAAGTTGGTGTATCTTGTATTCATCAATATCTAATATAGAGAAGCTCAAAAGGACACTACTAGAATTGTAACTTAGCATACATTTTGTTTGTTTTAGCTTATTCTTTATCAAATCGATTAATGTGTGCATTCTATGAGATTTATTACTACCAATTAATGGGCTAATTTGTGAACTAGGTAGTTCTTTCTTACATGGTTATTGCTTATGTACTTATGCTTTCTCTAATGAGAACTTATTAGAATAAAAACTGAAAGTTATGTATTTTTTCTTGTAATTTAAATATCCAGTTTCATCCTGGATATCAGCTAGCTATTTATGTGGCCTTCCACTTAGGGTGTTTATTCATTAATTGCTTCATGTTCTCATCTATCATTTAGGTCTTAGTAAATTTAGATTAGTTTCAATTTTTAAATTATATAGTTGTTATCTTAGCCATTGCATCTTTCTACTATGATGATAATTCATTATATCCATTCATTAAATAAAAAACATAGTTACCGATCAAACGAGAAAGTGAACTAGTACCCGTTTTTTTGAGTTAGCAAAAAATCACCCGATTTTGAAAAGTGGTGATGCCAAAACACACATTTTTTGTTGAGCATATTTTTGGCACTTTAAAATTTCTTATGTATCAAGTATGAGTATTTTTTTCGATGTTAGTAATTTTCATGCTGATTTTGTTTAGAGGGCTTATTTTTGACACTTCAAAATTTTTTTATGTATCAAGTGTGAACATTTTTTTTTTGTTAGTGAATTTCATCTTGATTTTGAAAAGTGTTGATAAGTATCAACCCTTTTTGTTCAAAGGGCTTAGTGTTTACACTTTAAATTTTCTAATAAACTAAGTGTGGATAAATTTTTTTAAATGTTGGTGATTTTCATGTTAGTAATAAAGCATAAAAAAAA
>APFE031316124.1:91186-104103 GCA_000404065.3 Pinus taeda | reverse complement strand
TGTGTCGATGCTTGTCTAGCAACCCGATCCCATTATGTGGAATTTGATTGTTGATTTTAAATTTTTCGTTATAATGAATAGAGTCTGGCCCACAAGGTGTTAATTTAATGTTTGGTCTTTAAGTTTTCATTACAATGGATTGAGCTCACCTACACTACGTGTCAATTTGATAGTTTATTTTTAATTTTTTTTGCAATGTCTCGAGTTGTCCTAGGCTAAGATTTTAAAATCGCTATACATTAGCATTTTAAAAAAAAATACTCTTGGTGTAATAACTCTTTCATTCAGGTGTTCATTTTTAAAGTTTTTTTAGTCATAAATTTTTCCATAATGTTATGCTTGAAATATTTTGAAAACTTAAGATTTTTTTGTATTCATAATCTTTGGTTTTAATTGCATGGTTGAAAATTTGTCAAAATTTTAATGTTCTTTCTAAGTCATCATATTTTATCTTTAATGCTATGGTCGAAAACAATTACAATTTCAAGGTGTTTTAGAGTCAAGATATTTTATCTTTAACAACATGGATGGAAATAGTTGGAATTATTAGACATGATATTTTATCTTTAACATCATGTTTGAGAATTGTTGGAATTTTACAGTTTTTCAAAGTCCAAATATTTTCTCTTTAACTCCATTGCTAAAAAATCTCAAAATTGTAACCCAGCTTTTTTTTTTGTTATTCCATAATAAACAAAAAAAATTAAGGGTGTTTTTTTCATCCATTTAAAAAAAAAAAATGGTTTTTACTTCCATTTAAAAAACATGTTGAAAATTTACCCATAAAAAAAACATCGTTCTGGAATAAACAATTTTCATTTTTGGGTTGTTTTTTTGGGGTTTTGGGCTCGAGTACCCTTTTTGAGGTAATAATTCTCGTTTCATCCATAAATATGTTAAAATACCAAGCATGGTTACCAAGCCAAAATCTAGATGGGTTTATTACCACAAACAATGTAAGGTCTAGTTTGGAACTTAGACTAGGGAGAACCATAGTGGCTAATGTTGCATCGTTTATCCTTTTCAATAGTTAATTTCATGCTAGAAGGATTGCATGGCTGGTAAGATCCCTCAATCATACCATTCAAATATTTCTGGAGTATAAATCCCCACCCAATAGCCTCATACCCCTCTCATTTATCCATAGCATATCAAATAGGAAATGAGCTACGAATACATTTCCTTTGAAACTAAAAACCTTGTCTCCCAGAGAAAAATTGTACTTTGTCCCCTCAACACTTGTGAAATACCTTAGGTGTATTACTTGTGCTTACAAAAAATATATTACAAAGCTATATGTAGCCCCTCTCCTCCCCGGGAAAAGAGCCACCTGAAGATCAACCACCAAGGATGGTGTCTTGGTTGAATCTATTGAGGACCTTTTTGAATTGTATTTCAATGAAATCTTTGAACCTTTTGGTTATATTATTTTCACTCCATCTGGTTCTCCTCTCCATACCATTCACAAACCATCTAATTGAAACGCTAGAGCTAATCATATCAACGATACTTATTCCTCTTCCAAATCCAAAGAATAACTTGGTCAAGCTGACATAATGGTCGGTAAAACTCAAGATAAATGGATGTCCCAAAGAGCACTCAATATTCATCCTCCATTCCTTTATTTTCTGAGGCACCCTAAAAGTTTCCTACCCAAGTTTGATCTTGGAAAATCTGTTACTCTAGAAGAGCACATAAATAATTTCTATCTAACATTGCAATTTATGAATGTGGTTCATGGGGATGTAGTCTACAAGATTTTTCCCTATCCATTTGAGAATAAGGCATGTACATGGTACTGTAATATACCTTTTTTCTCAATAATAAGATGGGATGAATTTGAGAAGACCTTCCTTAGTAAATTCAGAGAAGAGAAATACCCAGATACCCTCCTCAAGGAGCTCATTGCAATTAAAATGGAGAAGAAAGACAAGGTCAAGGTGTTGGCTTATATGGGCATGATCCAGGTTCAGAAGAGTTATTTAGCCAAACAAATCCTATAGCTATTGGCCCTTTCCGCAACAGCCCGCGAAGCGCAAACTGAGATCTCACCTGAGGTAGTAGGGGAGGGTGTTGGAACCAGGTTTCCACACCCTAGGGATGTCTTGGTGTGGTCTAGATATTTCGCGCACTGGTTTATAGCTCCGCACTGCTCGGTATTCGCACAGACCTAGATTGATTATGTCTTTCTTATTAGTGTGCTATTCTATTGGAGGATGCAATTACAAATTAACAGGGTCTTTAAGCAAACATTTAACCAACACAACTGATTCAGGCATTAAAATTAACCCAAATTTACATTCATTCATACCATAAGTAGATTAAATTAAACAGATACTATGAAAATCAGATTCGTGACAACTCAGAAGGAATACAGAATTTCAGAAGAAACTTATCTTTATTCCCACTTATCTTCAATACATTTAGATCCACCCTGCGCACTCAGCTGCAGGGGTCCACGCACACAACTACGGACTTTCTAGGTCTATGCGCACACAGCTGCAAAGCCTCTACCTACTACCCCAACCCTTGACTTGGACTTTCAGACGCTTTCAGACTATCTTCTTCCAAAACCCACTACAATCCATATTTCCTAAAAGAACTGCCTTTCCCTCATAGAGTCGCGCTCTATTTATACCCTTCCTTGGCCCACGATCCCTATGCAGGTCGACTCTATTTATATTTCTTTACATTATTTTCAGGCGGAGTACCCTTTGACTCGATCCTATTATACTTCGCACTCTGCATACTTTGGATTTTTTACAATAATTTAATCCTACTTTTTGGGCTTTCTGCCCCAAAACCGTTACACAGGACCTCTGCCACCCACTAATCCCCCAACACAATCATTGTGACTCGTCCCGAGTCACTCACCGGTGCCACTAGACACTCTGCCATGGCTTCGCGGTTCACCTCCCTTTGAGTGGCGCTCGTCGTCCTGCTACTCCTTCATTGTCTTCTACAACATTTCGTCCGACTCCTGCTTCAGTGTTTCTACCACGTCTCGCAACTGATGATTCTCATTTTTCTCTACTCGATTAACACAGAACACCCCCTTATAGGATTTTAACATGAGCATGGGATCCGCATACAGGACCTCCTAGTACCACCGTAGCCGCTTCCGACCTGCGTGTCTTCTCTTCGCACCGTCTGCTACAGCTTGTGTTGCAATTTTCCAAGACCCTTACTGTTGTTCGCAAGATCCCAATCTTTGAGGGACATCAGAGATGACTTATTAACTGCATATCTACCCATGGTCATTGTCTGTCCATCCTTTTGTTGTTCTATCGTAGTGCGTCGGCCTGCCCTTGGGCGAGGTGACGATATCCGCACCAATTTTGTTTCATGTTCCCTCTTTTCTGATACATCCCCTACCAGTGATGTTCTAGCCTGCAGGATGCCCGCAACGGTCAACACCATACTCCTCAGAGAGACCTACTTCTCCAGTGGCCAGATCACTACCGTCGGGTGCATGCCTTGTGCAAAGATAATGAACAGCTTCATATGTTTTTCTGAAGTGTAGGCTGTCCTTGGTGATTTATAAGCCAAGCGAATTTCAAATTTACTTCTTACCACCTGTTCTAATGTGTGTAAACTGCTCGTGTAAAATCTGTGGCAGCTCGTTTCATATCTGGCTTGTACTGTTTCTCTCAATTGACCGTCGCCCACTCCCTTTTTCCATAATGCAGACATCTTGTCATGAATAGTGATATTAACGGTCATCATTCTTTGTATCAGTGCATCTGCGTGATCCTTTTCGCACAACTGCAATCCTTGTATTTGGTCAAATGTACGTGCACCATAGTACTTGCGCATCTGTCCCCCAGGCTGCTTTATTGTCCCCCGCTCTCTTTCAACTAGGTGGAGCGGTGAGACTATGCTCTCTTCGGCTAGTCAGGCAGTCGGCCCACCCATGTAGAGATTTAGGCGACTTCCATTCACTCTTCCTAGGAAGGGGTCTCCATTGAGTTTATCCAGCTGAACCGCGCCCCCATCGGTAACTTCTTTAACGACATAGGGTCCCAACCAGTGCATGCGGAGTTTACCTGGGAATTTTTCAAACTTACTGTCATAAAGCAATACTAGATCATTTTCCTTGAAGGTGTGCACCTTGATATGGAAATCATGCCACGCTTTCTTGCACTGTTTATGTACCTGCTAATGGAATCCAGCCAGGAAGTGTTCCTCCTCCAATTCTTCTAGCTGTGTGAGCCTTTCTTCCAACGCCCTGCGGTCTGCCATACCTGTGATTGTCGCGATCCGCAGACTAGGCACAATATATTCCATAAGCATAACAACCTCCTTGCCATAGACTAAGTGAAACAATGTCTGGCCTGTCAGCTTCTTGCACGTAGTTCGGTATGCCCATAGCACAGCAGGGATGCGCAAGTCCCAGTCATTTCGTCGCGCATTACAGACTTTAGTCAATGTGGTCTCCAAAATTTTGTTGAAGGCCTCGACGGTCCCATTTGCTTGCAGATGGTATGGCATACTCTATTTGTGATAGATCTGAAATTCCTCAGTAAGTGCGCTGATCGTTTCATTCAGAAAATGTGTTCCCCTATCACTCATGAGAATTCTGGGGTAGCCAAACATAGTCAGTACGTTCTCGAACAAGAATTTTGCTATTGTTGCAGTTGTGCAATCCTTAACTAGTTGTGCCTCTACCCATCGAGTCAAATATTCGATCGCAGTGATGATATAATCCATGACCATCTTTCCTCGCGGTTCAATAGGCCCAATTAAGTCGATCGCCCATTTCTCAAATGGTTGTAGCATCATCTGTGGTTGAAGGGGCATTTCATCCCTCCGCAATGGTTTGCCCGTCCGTTGGCATACATCGCAGGCCCGACAGTATGCTTTTGAATCTTGATGTAGAGTGGGACACCATAATCTAGCACAAAGAATCTTCTAAGCGGTGGCGTGACCCGCATAATGTCCGCCAGAAACCCCTCCATGTGCTTCAGCCAGGATCTGTCTGTGCTCGAATTTTGGTACATATCTATGCAATATTTTGTCGTTGCCCATCTTATAGGCGTGGCCTGCAATTACGGTAAAATTTGTTGCGCGTATCACTAATTCCTTCTTTTGCTGGACAAAATAACCCTGTGGCATAGTGCCCGTGGTTAAAAAGTGGATAATATCTTCAAAGTGGCCATCTGCAACATGCACGGCATATAACTCGGTGTCCGGGAGTCCCTCCTCTAGATTTGTTGGTTCTTCACCAGTCTCAATTCGAGACAGGTGATCCGGACCTGCATTCAGACATCCCGGCTTTACAACCACCTCAAAGTCATATTCTTGAAAAAACAGCAACCATCGACAGATGTGCCCCCCCAACACAAGCTTATTCACTAGGTACTTGAGCGCAGAGTGATCAGTATACATCTCAAAATGTCCTCTGAGCAGACAGTGACAAAACTTTTGGAGTGCGTATATCATCGCCAATTCCTCCCGCTCAGTAGTAGAGTAATTCTTTTCTGCTTTGGACAATCTGCAATTTGCGAATGCAATCGAGTGATCAATGCCCTCTGCTTCTTCTTGAGTGAGTACCGTCCCCAATGCGATACATGACGCGTCGACATGTACATGAAATTCAACGTCCCACTTTGGAAAGACCAATATAGGGGTAGATGCCATCTTTTCCTTAAGCGTTTCCAGGCTTTTGTTACATTCCTCGTTCCAGCAATACATAGCATCCTTCTTTAGTAACTGTTCCATTGGAGCCATGATCTGGGCATAGCTTTTTATAAATTTCCGGTAGTAGCCTGTGTGTCCTAATGTAGCATGTAGTTGCCTTACACTTCGCGGTGCTTGCAGATTTAGTATGACAGCGATCTTTGCCAGATCCACCATCAGTCCTTGCTTACAAACCACATGGCCTAACATGTTTCTGAAAGGGCTGAGGAAAGTACACTTTTATAGGTTGAGAGCAATCTGGTGCCAAGTGGCAGGTATCCAACATCAATCGTAAGCTCACGACATGTTTCTTAACCAAGCCAAATACAGTCCAATCATGCAGGTAGACTTCTAAGAACTTGTGGATAAATTCCTTGAACACGGCTACCACAATACGGGAAAATATTTCCAGCGCATTCTTCAGCCCAAAGGGCATTACTGTATACTGAAAACAACCTTATTCGGTAGCAAACGTTGTCTTGCTCCGATCCTCTAATGCAATCTTCATCTGATGGTACCCAGAGAACCCGTCTGTGAAGGAGTATGCTTCCTGCCCCCCCACATTTTCTAGTACCTCATCTGTAAAGGGTGTTGGAAACGGATTGTTAACACAAGCATCATTGAGCTTCCACAGATCTACGCAGATGCGGATCTCATGCTTTTGTTTCTTCTCCTATACGACCATAAGGCTTACCCAATCGGACTCCTCGACTGGTTCAATAATTCCTGCTGCCAGCATCTTGTCCAATTCTTCACGAACCTTTGCTTTGTATTTTGGATTCAATCGGTAGGGTTGTTGTTTCATTGGCTTTTCATCTGGCTTCAAAGTTATCTTCATCATTCCTAAGTCTCCTAGAATCCCTTTCAGCTCCGTAATTTTTGTAGGGAATAAATCTCGGTATTCTCGGAGCAACTCGACGACCTTTTCCACTGTGGCGTCATCCCAATAGTCCCCAAGTGTAGCATACTTTGGCTCTTCCTCTTTTTCGATATTTACTTGCTTTGTTTTCAATGTGGCGCCATGATGTCTAGGTATTTTATCTCGGGGCTGCGCACCTCACGACTCCCTTCAGATTCTGGTATATTGATATTACACGGGTCATCCTCATCATCTTCTATTTGTGCCTTGTAACATGCTAAGGTTTGGCTCAACTGTCGCGACCAGTCTGACAGCACGACTTCTTCTAGTTTCAGAAGTGTTCTGAATATGGCAGTTTTTAATAGCTGTAATGCATCGTCCACGGTATCCATCTATTGGTTTTCAAATAGAAATGTCGACAGAAACCCTTCACGTAGGATATCCCACTCTTTGGTGCCATGTTGGAGCTTTGTTTCCATATACCAGTTCCTTGGAATGACATCCAGGGTATGATAAAATAAGTGCACCCATTCTGGTTGAGGCTCCACACCATAAGCCTTGGTCCATTTGGTAAAGTGCAGGTGTGGATCATCTCATTCATCATATTTCTCCATTATTTGTAGCTCTAGTTTCCCAAATCTTATCTATATCATGCGCCTGTAACTTTGCCAATTTTCGAAGGTTCCTTCATGGGTGTCCCACCATTGCATTGGTGTCGCACGCAATGTCCATTTTAGTGCATCAAACTGTTGGTACTCTGGTACCGCACTTTCGAATTTAACCAGGAATTCATCCACTACTGTTAGCCCATCATACATTGCCAGGTCACGGTTCTGAGCTTTAACGCAATACAGCGATTTCGTCATCATATTACAGTGTAACATGGTTACCTCGTTCACCCTGTTTCGCCATCGCTCTTCCTCTTCATCTGAACCATTAGTGCATGAGCCAACGTAGCCCAGTGAGAGTCTATGCTCCTCCTTTGGCCTATTTGCAGTAATTTTGTAGATACAATCCAATGCATCGTCCTTTTCTTCATTGCGCATGGGTTCTGTGTAGCGCGGTCCGTCTGTTGGATCTAGTGGAATGACTACACAGAGCGAATTTTTCTCAAATATCATCTTCCTCTGTTTGAGGTCAATAACCCCATTCATGTCAGTGGCCCAGTCTATCCCTAGCAACACACGGTACGGGCTACTTTCGTCCATTATTTCAATAAATTCGAAATCCATTCGGGTACTTGCACTATCAATATCTACTGTAATTCCTTGCATCTTCCCATGGGCAAGATCTTCTGTTGATTGGTCATCCGCAATTGGATAGGATACCATTGTAGTGTAGGCTTACCCATGCATTCACAAGTCTGTTTAGGCAATACTTTTTCATCTGAACCTAGGTCCAGAATGACCTGATCCATCTCGTAGTCGCCAATTTGAGCTGTTAACCTCATCTCCAAACCTGTCTGTGATGCATGTCTTCCTAACTTCCAGACTGCGTGAGGTTCACCCCATCCTGCACATCTATTAATCACTTCGTGTAACCCTTTAATTTCCCTCTTGTTGCGAAGCAGTTTTATGCATGTCTCTAAGAAGGTAGACAACATCAAGGGATCCTTAGCTAGCTCAAGTCGATCCCTACTACCTCGGGTAGAGATGCCTGTAAAGCTTTCCCTAGCTTCCATATTTTTCTCCCCATTGACCGCTCCTGTGGCTGCACCGCTCTGCACTACCATGGTTACCGCGGGTTCTTCGTCGCGTGGTTCAGATCTCATCATCTGCATGTTTTGCGTTGTTGTAGGAGGCGTTGCCTTCTTGTCGTGAATTTGTGCTATCAACATGGGGCAGTCTAGCAACTCATGATTGAATTGCTCACAATAAGGACATGATATTCAAGTTGGATTGGTACAATCCCACACGTAATGTCCTGGTCCTCCAGAGTTGTAACAGATTAGCTGCCCGCGACCCCTTCCTAATCCCATTCCACCCCATCCCGGGAACCCACCGCACGCCATTGCCATGGCTAGATCCTAACCTCACACGTCAGTCTGCATTTTGTAGGCAGGTGCCTAGTCCATCAACATTGGCTATCTACGAAAATCTCTTTCTTCGTGAAATTTTCAAAAGAGCTGTTGGGGGGTCTGGTTGTATTTTTGCAATAGATGACAATTATCAGTGTTGTGATTTCCTTCTACTTGACATATTGCGGACCAGAGTGGGGCGATTGCACTCAGCCCTGCCTGTGCCTCTGGTCGCAATGGCGTCAGTCCCCCCGTGACCACAAAATTCACTAAGACCAGACAGTGATCTTTATCGTGTCCCTGGCTCCTGCACTTTATACACCATACTTCCTCCCGGACTTCCAAACGCGATGTATGTTCCTGTTTTAACTTCTGTATTTCCAAACATAAAATTTGGACCTGCGCTTGGATTTGTTGAACTCCCAACCCTGGGTCTTGTACCGGGGTTTCATGCAGCCACATTGCTGCCTCCAACGCTTCCGCTTGGGTTGATATTTTTTTCTGTGACAACACCGACTTCAAATATGGTGTTAATGATGCGATGAACCAAGTGCAGTGTTGTGCATCCATCAGGGTAATGTTGGCCTCGCGAATAGTGCTTTTCAACCTCTGATCCAAGTCTCACGGGGTCTCACCCGACATCATTGTGATCTCTTTAAATCCTACAACTGGCTGTGCTTCTGACTTTGGCCGGCTAAATTCCTTTGTTATTTTAGTATGGATGTCCGCTATCCCCGCCATTGGGTTGATGCTTGAATACTTCATGTACCACGTTAGCGCTCGATCCTGCAATGCGTTGACTAAGATGGCTTTCTTGATATTATCATCTAAGACTTGCTGCGCGTTCCATACTGATGTTAGCACAAACCAAAATTGTTCTGGGTCTTCGCCTCCTGCTCTTTTGAACACCGGTAGCTAAATCATGTTCACCATAGTTACCCTTTCTCTACTACCGTCCCTGATCCTTTTTATTTTTCAACGTTCTTTTCTATAGAGTCCCCGCGTTTCACACCAGACACCCCTTATGCAGATCCTGCTTCCGGCAATAGAACCATTTGTTGGATTACATGGGCTTGACCCAAGTTTGGAAGAGTTATTTAGCCAAACAAATCCCGCAGCTACCGGCCCTTTCGACAATAGCCCGCGGAGCACGGACTGAGGTCTCACTCGAGGTAGCAGGGGAGGGTGCTGGAACCAGGTTTTCACACCCTAGGGATGTCTTGGTGTGGTCTGGAGATTTCGCACACTAGTTTACAGCTTCGCGTTGCTCAGTATTTGCACAGATCCATATTGATTATGTCTTTCTTATTAGTGTGTTATTCTATTGGAGGATGCAGTTACAAATTAACAGAGTCTTTAAGCAAACATTTAACCAACAAAACTGATTCATGCATTAAAATTAACCCAGATTTACATTCATTCATACCATAAGTAGATTAAATTAAACAGATATTATGAAAGTCGAATTCGCAACATCTCAGAAGGAATACAAAATTTCATAAGAAACTTATCTTTATTTCCACTTATCCTCAATACATTCATATCTGCCCTACGCACTCAGCTGTAGGGGTCCACGCACACAACTGCAGACTTTCCAGGCCTCTGTGCACACAACTGCGGAGCCTCTACCTACTACCCCAACCCTTGACTCGGACTTTCAGATGCTTTCCGACTATCTTCTTCCAAAACCCATTACATTCCATATTTCCCAAAAAGAACTGCCTTTCCCTCATAGAGTCGTGCTCTATTTATACCCTTCCTTGGCCCGCGATCCCTGTGTGGGCCAACTCTATTTATATTTATTTACATTATTTTCGAGTGGACTACCCTTTGACTCAATCCTATTATACTTCACGCTCCGCATACTTTGGAGTTTTTACAATAATTTAATCCTACTTTTTGGGCTTTCTGCCCCAAAGTCGTTAAGCAGGACCTCCGCTACCCAACACAAGGATTTCAATCGATATTTCACAACCTTACTTGAAATCTCACGGGTGATTCACAACATGTTGATCCTCTCACTATTGAATAGTATACTTCATATATGAACCCTTCTATAGCTATGCTTGTGAAGAGAGCAGGTAAGATTTCTTAGAAAATAAGAAAAGGCAGAAAGATTCTCTTATATTGATAAATACTTGTGATATTTTTGTAGTCTTATTATATTCTCTTTATGTTCTCCTTTATCTTTGTTTCATCAAGAAATCATCAAATCAAAACATGAAAATCAACGACACTAGATGTAGGTACTCGACCAGGGCTAAAACCTCTCTAAAGGGGAAAACCCAGTCAAACACTTCCACTAGTAAATCAAATTGAGATAGACCAAGACCTTAAACTCAAAAACACCTACCTCCCCCACCAAGTCAACCTTCCAATATGATTCAGAAAACTCTAGTAATCTCTTCTTTTCCAACAGATTTAGCCCAACAAGAATCCATAATTTCGACCCCCGACTACTTTAGAATTTTGGCCAACTATAGCACTGCAATTTTGGCCCTTCCGACAACCTAGCAACTTTGCACATGTGAGGAAAGGAGAGAGAAAATTCAACCTCTTATGCTTGACAAAGACTTCCCTCTCCTTTGCTAGGGTTTTTTCCCTCTCCCTTGAACTTTTCACCCTTATTCTTTCTCGGCAAACTGCAGACCGAACTTGTTGTGAATACGTTCTAAATGAGTCAAGTTCTTGCCCTTTTATAGTGGTTGTTGTTGGATGTGGATCCTGATTATCTTCCTAATTTAGAGGCATTTGTTTTAGCCGAATTTATACCCCAAGAAGATTGTATACCCCTCCACACGGGGGGGACTTGTCCCCCGTCGCGGGGGTCAAACGGGGCCATCACCTCCAGATGGGGGGTCCTAGGGTCAGCGAGCCCCCGACAGTGATTCAGGGCCAACACCCCCGAAGCTAAAAATAGATGTAAAATTTCCTTGTAAAATATTGTAATTTCATAGTCAATATGAGCCATTCATTAGTTGGATGATCTGACAATAAAAGTTATTTTTAATTTAGGTATTTTTTCCTTAGAAGGAAACCCCTCGCTATATATGAGGGAATTGTATTGCGTCTATGTATATGTTTATTTTGAGTGAGAAAGAGAGAGGAGATTGTGTGAGAAGGAAGTGGAAATTACAGCGGATCTGTTGTAGGTTGTATCTCTTCATTTTGTTGGATAATATAAAAGGAAGGAGTGGTTATTTCTCCATGGACATGTTGAAAATAGAAAGAAGAAATGACAAAAATAGAATCCAGAATATTCCAATTTTAATTTGTCCTTGAATTAAAATTGTGAATTAAAATTTGAATTTACTCTCACCAGTTGCTTGGAATTAATTAATTAATTCGTTATGGATTAACTAGTTGGAGAAATTCAAGTTAGGAGTCTTTCTGAAGTCATGCAACAGTTATCCCTTAAATTAAGGAGATTATCCCTTAATTAAGGAGATAAGATTGAGTTATATTTGATTTGTAATTAGTTAGCTTAGTTTACTAATTTAAGTCTAGTTAAATTAGTTTCAAACCATTTGAGAAACTAATTGTGAGTTATCAGTCAGTTGATGCATGCATGCACTCAACCAATGTACTTCAGATAACTGAAGATTCCCTCATCAGAAACTCATGCATGTCTATTCTGAGAAAGACCCAATTGAGCTAACTTTCAAGGACAGTGTACTATTAGTTACATGTGTTTTCATATAAAGGAAACTAATGCATGCAGTCAAGGTAAGGTTCCTTGAGGATTGTGAATTTCTAACAGTGTGTTAGAGAAATTTGTGAGAGTAGTGTTACACTGGGTGAAGGAGATCATCCCAGAGGTAACTATACAAGGAAATAGGAGCTTGGAGGGCAGAGGAGAAGGCTTGTGAGAAGATTTGATTGCCTATGATCATCCAGGAGGATTGTACTGAGAGCTGGCTAGCTGTGAGAGCTAAGGCTTAGTATAATTCTAATGTATTTCAACCTTGTATGATAATACAGATAGTGGTGTTTTTAGTTGAGGCTTTCCCCTGGGTATTTTCAATTTGTTCATGTGCATTGATTCTTCTTCTTCTGGTTATATGTGTTCAGCTCAATCTTGCTCAATCTTTAAGCTTCCGCAAATTGATAGTAGAAGTAAATTATAGTATTTTTCTTTGGTATATTGCATTATCGAGTTAATCTACAGTCAGATTTTCTACATAGATCTCAGAGGTAGATTTGTATAGAATTTGCAGGAAATTTTACATGATATCAGAGCCAAGTTTATCGGAGCTGTGAACAGTATACGGAGAAGAGAATTCAAAGTTTGAAGTTCGGGGTTGCAGGTGAAAATTGAATTCTTATCATACTTCAAGGTTGGCCAATGGCGTTCTATGGCTT
>APFE031316124.1:19826-91125 GCA_000404065.3 Pinus taeda | reverse complement strand
TGACAAGTCTAAAGTGAGATGCTTTAATTGTCACGAGATGGGACATTATGTGACTAATTTCCCATCGAAGAAGTCCAAGAAGTGATCCTCGGAAGGATAGGAAGGTGAGGCATTAGCCTCTCAGTTCGAAATGGACTTCACCGTCATCACATGCATGGTGTCATCGATGATGGGTTGTGGTTGGTATCTTGACAATGGAGCCTCATTCCACATGACCGGCGATAAAATTTTATCCAGTACCTTGGAGGAGAAAGACCTCAATATGCGCATAGATATGGGTGACGACGAAAGTTTTAGTGTTTCAGGAGTGGGCACGGTTGCTTTTCAGAGGGAGCATGGAGCTCCTATCACCTTGACAAATGTGAAGTATGTGCCTAGACTAAAGAAGAACTTGGTATCGGTCGCGATTTTGGAGGACAAAGGCTACGATGTTGTCTTCAATAAAGGAAAGGTGTTCCTTAGACACATCACCATGAGACAGGTGAAATAAATCGGTTCATGAGTTAAGAACCTATATGCTCGTGAGGTTCAAGATGCATACAAAGCCTTGAGGAGCAAGGAAAATGTTAGAGACTTGGTGGTTGAAAGGGAGAGTAAATTACCTCTCAACATGCAGTCCTAGAAGAAGTCTCAGATAATTATGGAGGAGCCACAATTGGAGAAGGCAAAGGGATCACATGGAGCCATACCTCCAGGTGTGAGGTGGGGCAATGTGAAGTGATAGTCCCATGAAGGCTGAAATTGGGTAGGGTCCATTGAGAAGTTTTATCTCACGGATCATACCTTGTTATGGGAGCCCAAAGTACATAGTAGCAGGAGGAATCAGTGGGATTGATGCAGTCAGAGACTTTGACGATAGAGGCATCATTTTGATTCAAGTTGGATTTTTTTTGTTTTTGGAGTTGCTGGAGCAACAACACTAGAGAGAAGTGTTGCATGTAGAACATTCCAAAGGTTCAGGATCGCGATCGAGTTCAATTTCTTTCTTATTGAGAGGGAGTGTTGAAAATAGCAACAAGAAATGATAAAAATAGAATCCAGAATATTCCAATTTTAATTTGTCCTTGAATTAAAATTCAAATTTAGTCTCACCAGCTCCTTGGAATTAATTAATTAATTCATTATGGATTAAGCAGTTGGAGAAATTAAATTTAGAAGCCTTTCTGAAGTCATGCAACAATTATCCCTTAAATTAAGGAGATTATCCCTTAATTAAGGAGATAAGATTGAGTTATATTTGAGTTGTAATTAGTTCAATTTACTCAGTTAAGTCCAGTTAAATTAGTTCCAAATTGTTTGAGGAACTAATTGTGAGTTATCAGTCATTTGATGCATGCATGCACTCAACCAGTGTACTCTAGATAACTGAATATTCCCTCATCAAAAACTCATGCATGTCTATTCTGAGAAAGACCCAGTTGAGCTAAATGTCAAGGACAATGTACTATCAGTTGCATGTGTTTTCCTATAAAGGAAACTAATGCATGCAGTCAAGGTAAGGTTCCTTGAGGATTGTGCAGTTCTGACAGTGTGTTAGAGCAGTGTTACAATGGGTGAAGGAGATCATCCTAGAGGTAACTGCACAAGGAAATAGGAGCTTGGAGGGTAGAGGAGAAGGTCTGTGAGAAGCTTTGATTTCTTGTGAGCATCCATGAGGATTGTATTGAGAGCTAGCTAGTTGTGAGAGCTAAGGCTTTGTATAATTCTGATGTATTTTCGCCTTGTAAGATAACACAGGTAGTGGATTTTTTAGTTGAGGCTTTCCCCTAAGTATTTATGTTCTTCTTCTTTTGGCTTTATGTGTTCAACTCGATCTTACTCAATCTTTATGCTTCTACAAGTTGATAGTAGAAGTAGATTATAGTATTTTGCTTTGGTATATTGCATTGTCAAGTTAATCTACAGTCAGCTTTTCTACATAGATCTCAGAGGTAGATTTATAGAGAATTTGCAGGAAATTCTATAGGACGTAGCCCAAATAGAGTGAACTACATATATTTGTGTCTCTATTGTTTTATATGTTTTCGTTGTTTGTGTTTCTGTAGTATTTTATGTGTACCATTGTTCTGTAATATATAATTTTCTAACAACTGGTATCAGAACCAAAGGTCTATCTGGATGATAAACTCACAGGAGAGAATGGTTCCTAGTTTGAGTGGGAGAAATGGAGGAATATGGTTGGTTTAGGGTCGAGAAATTTAAAGGGTTGAAACTACCATTTGTGGAAGATGCATATGGAAGATTAGTTGTACCGCAAATATATGTACTTACCATTGAACGGATAAAAAAAGAAGTCAACAAGTACGACAGACACAAAATGGGAGATTCTCGAGAGAAAGGCACTCAGAACAATACGGTTATGCCTAGTGGTGTCAGTAGCCTTTAATATTTCAAAGGAAATGAGAACGGAGGGTTTAATGTCGGAATTGGCCAAACTATATGAAAAACACTCGGCCTCAAATAAGGTATTTCTTATGAAGTGTTTATTTAATATGAAGATGTCATAAGGTGGATTTGTTGTTGATCATTTAAATTAATTTAATATGGTTACCAGTCAGTTAAGTTTTGTAGGGGTAAATTTTGATGATGAAGTTAGGGCTCTGTTATTTCTATGCTCGTTTCTAAAAAGTTGGAATGGATTAGTTATGACCATTTGGCATGATGTTGCTACAAATATGGTAGGTCACAGAGATAACATGAGGAGTACCACAGGGTATGCGTTTACTATAGGTGGAACAGTTGTCAGATGGATTTCAAAAATGCACAGTGTTATTTCACTTTACATGACAGAAGTGGAGTATGCTACTATTACAGAGGCTAGTAAAGAAATGATTTGGTTACAAAGGTTTGTGGATTAATTGGGTAAGAAGCAAGATATGGGTAGGTTATACATTGACATTCAGAGTGTCATTCATCTTGCAAAGAAATCAGCTTTTTATTCCAATAAAAAACATATACAACTCTAGTAACATTTCATACAGTTAGTGTTGGAAGATGGACAGTTGAAGTTGGAAAAGACGCACGAGCTAGAATCCTGCAGATATGTTAACAAAAGTTGTAACCAGGGAGAAACTGAGATTCTACTTAGTTTCAATTGGTCTTAAAGTATGATTATGAAGATGAGAAACATGTTATGAATCATCCGTGATATTTTTAAGTAAGGTTGTGAAATGTTGGTTGAAATCCTTGACCTTCTCTTTCTTCTCCATTTTAATTGCAATGAGCTCCTTGAGGAAGGTAGATGGGTATTTCTCTTCTCTGAATTTACTAAGGAAGGCCTTCTCAAATGCATCCCATATTATTATTGAGGAAAAAGGTATATTATAGTACCATGTACATGCCTTATTCTCAAATGGATAGGGAAAAATATTGTAGACTACATCCTCATGAACCACGTTCATAAAATGCAATGCTAGATAGAAATTATTTATGTGCTCTTCTAGAGTAACAGATTTGCCAAGATTAAACTTGGGTAGGAAATTTTTAGGGTGCCTCGGAAAATAAAGGAATGGAGGATGAATATTAAGTGCTCTTTGGGACATCCATTTAACTTGAGTTTTACCGACCATTATGTCAACTTGACCAAGTTCTTCTTTTGATTTGGAAGAGGAATAAGTATGGTTGATACGAGTAGCTCCAGCATTACAATTAGATGGTTTGTGAATGATATGGGGAGGAGAGCTAGATGGAGTGAAAATCATATAACCAAAAGGTTCAAATATTTCATTGAAATAAAATTCAAAAAGGTCCTTAATAGATTCAACCAAAACACCATCCTTGGTGGTTGGTCTTTAGGTGGCTCTTTTCGTAGGGAGGAGAGGGGCTACATATAGCTTTATAATATATTTTGTGTAAGCACAAGTAATACACCTAAGGTATTTCACATTAGTTGAGGGGACAAAATACATTTTTTCTCTGGGAGACAAGATTTTTAGTTTCAAAGGAAATGTATTCGTAGCTCATTTCCTATTTGATATGGTATGGATAAATGAGAGGGGTATGAGGCTATTGGGTGGGGATTTATACTCCAGAAATATTTGAATGGTATGATTGAGGGATCTTACCAGCCATGTGTTATGAATATTATTCATAACAATTAAATTAAATTAAATATAAAATATAAAATAATTAAATATATTAGGGTTATGAGTCATAAAATAATAAAAGGCAGGTCCTAAAAAACAGCCCATTCAGAAAGGTCACCATTTGAGTATAAAGCAGTCCCATGTACATTCAAATCAATTATACATATATATAATAAATAATTATTTTAAATACCTTGTATTTTAACATTCAAGTTACCAGCTATCAAGTTTTCGTGCTTCAGCATAAGTTTTTATGCTATAGTGGTATCAGAGCCATGGCACACGATATAATCATGCAGGTCTTTGAATGTTGTTTGTCTCACAATGTGTCATTACATTCACGTCCTAATTACATCGAATAGTTTAGTATTCAAGAAACATTTCGGCGATTAGAAGAATCATGTGTTGAAGTTTCAACATATCTAATGAAAAGTCTTGTAGGAGAAAACAATGCCCCTCTTGTTCCTTCCGTGAGAGTTGAAAATGAAGTTTTGTTGGAGCAAGAAAACAAGCTATCTCCAAAAGTGAGCACATGTCAGTGTACATGCATGGAAATCTTTCCAAAAGAGATTAAAAATCAAGCAATACCAGATCGAGGAGAATTGTGGGAAAATTGTGAAGAAGCAATGCCACATAAGGAAGATTTGTTGGAAAGGTGTGAAGAGATCAAAATTATGGTTTCCAACGTGGATAAGATAGTCCATTCTCGTTGTGCAGTTCCCAGGCAGAAGTATTGTGAATCCATATACAAGACAATACGCAAAAAAACAACTACAGTGATGGTTGGCAATGTCCCAATTGGGATCGAACATCCTATCAGGGTTCAAACAATGACTACTACTGATACAAAGGATGTTCTTGGTACCATAGAACAGCTAATGCGAATAGCCGATAAAGGATCAGATCTTGTTTGAATCACTGTTCAGGGAAAAAAAGAAGTAGATGCTTCCTATGACATTAAAAATACCCTTGTACAGAAGGGCTATGATATTCCACTTGTGGCAGACATCCATTTTGCTCCTTCAGTTGCGTTGCGTGTTGCAGAATATTTTGATAAGATCCACGTTAATCCTGGAAATTTTGCTGACAAGCATGCCCAATTTCAAAAACTAGAATACACAGAGGAAGACTATCATAAGGAGCTTGAACACATTGAAGGGGTTTTCACACCATTGGTTGAGAAATGCAAGAAGTACGGAAGGGCAATGTGAATTGGCACAAACCATGGAAGTATTTCCGATCGTACTATGAGTTACTATGGTGATTCTCCCAGGGGTATGGTGGAATCAGCATTTGAATTTGCACGCATTTGCCGGAAGTTGGATTTTCATTTTTTTGTGTTTTCAATGAAAGTGAGCAATCCTGTAGTTATCGGTTTATTTCTTGCAGCGATGCACACGTTTTTTCTGCAGTCTGCGTATAGCATTAGCAGGAGATATGAACACCCTGTCATACGTAATAGTAATTGGGAGAAGAATTCATGTGTAAAAGGAAACCTTGGACGGTATACAAACCACAATTACAATCCTAATTGTCAATCGGAGAAGTGGACAGTGAATGGTGAGGGTTGTGTTGGCTTCTGCGCACTCAGAAATCCTATAAAGGATGAAGAAGTAACATTGGACTACAATTATGTATGATTTTTAGGTGCAGCTGCCAAAAAATGTGAGTGTGGTTCTGCTATCTATAGAGGGTTTATTGGTGGGGATCCTACAACTCCCAAAAGTGTGGTTGAAAATGAGTCAGATATGGAGAAGCCTGAGCCATTGTTTTCTGCAACCGCAAAGGCAATTGCAAGCATTAAACTCTGGGTCAGAGCAGACGGATTGTTGCACCGCGTCTAGGTCTGGTTGTTCTGTTTGCACCCTCGTTGTGTCACCCGCTGCCCATTTGACTGTCAGACGACCCGCAATTTCAGCGAATCCCAATCGTCACGTCCCACCGTCCCATCGTATATACATTGCCGTCGTTTTAATTTAAGTCAAAATAATGATTAAATAAATAATGAATAAATATATTAATATAATATATATATATAAAATAAATTAATTTAATTATTAAAAAAACTATATAAAATGAAAAATCAATAATGTAAAAAAAAAAAATATCGGTGAAAAAAAAAAAATAAATAATAGAGTTACTAAAAAAAAAATTGAGAAATTATAAAAAAATAAGTTAAAAAAATATATATATAAAAATATAAATATATATGAGTTAAAAAATAATAAATAATATAAAAAAATATAGAGTTATAAAAAAAAAAAAAAAAAAAAAAAAAAAAAAAAAAAAACACCACTGATAAGCTACATGACGAATCAATGACCAAGTTGTATACATCGACAGTGACTAAGTGAAGAAAACCCCAGTATTAAAGCCTTGAGGACAAAGCTTCCGAAGGGAGAGGCTATGTTATGAATATAATTCATAACAATTAGCTAAATAAAATAAATATAAATATTGAATAATTAAATATTATTTAGGTTAATTAGTCATTAAAATTAAGTGAAAAGGCATGTCTAAAAGACATGCCCCCTCACAAAATGTCACCTGCTGAGGTATAAAAGCAGGGTCCTCATTGTACATTCAAATCATCTTATACATTTTATATAATAATAAATAATTATTTTAAATACCTTCTGTGTATTTTAACGTTCAAGTTACCAACTATCAAGTTTTCATGCTTCAGCATAAGTTTTTATGCTACACCATGCAATCCTTCTAGCAATAAATTAACTATGGAAAAGGATAACTGATGCAACAATAGCCACTATGGTTCTCTTTAGTCTAAGTTCCCAACTAGACCTTACATTGTTTGTGGTAATAGACCCATCTAGATTTTGGCTTGGTAACCATGCTTTGTATTTTATTTAATGAATTGGTATATTGAATTATCATCACAGTATGATTCACAACTGGTATCAGAGCCAAAGGTCTATTTAGATGATAAACTTGCAGGAGAGAAGGATTCCTGGTTTGAGTGAGAGAAATGGTGGAATATGGTCGGTTTAGGGTCGAGAAATTTAACGGCCAAAACTACCATTTGTGGAAAATGCATATGGAAGATTAGTTGTATCAGAAATATATGTACCTACCATTGAACGGATAAAAATAGAATTCGACGAGTATGATAGACACAGAATGGGAGATTCTCGATAGAAAGGCACTCATAACAATACGGTTGTGCCTAGCGGCATCGATAGCCTTTAATATTTCAAAGTAAATGACAACATAGGGTTTAATATCGGCATTGGCCAAACTATATGAAAAACCCTCAACCTCAAATAAGATATTTCTTATGAAATGTTTATTTAATATGAAGATGTCATAAGGTGGATCTATTGTTGATCATTTAAATGAATTTAATACGGTTACCAGTCAGTTAAGTTCTATAGGGGTAAATTTTGATGATGAACTTAGGGCTATGTTATTTCTATGCTCATTGCCAAAAAGTTGGAATGGATTAGTTATGACAGTTAGTAACTATGTCTCTAGATCTAGTACTTTAAATTTTAATGATGTAGTTGGTTTTGGAAATACTAAGAGGGGGGTGAATCAGTATTTCTTAGAAATTAGCACTTTTTAATCCTTTTCAGAGCATTAGTTAATTTTTAGTTATTATTATTGTTCTTCTTGACATGATCATAAACAATAAAAAATAGTAGACAACAACATACAACAATGTATAAATATAAAACAGAGGAAACAAAGTTTTTTAGGTGGAAAACCCCCTATGGGTCAAAAACCATTGAATGCTTCTTTAGTAATTCTCTTCTCTTTGTTAAAACAAAATTGATTACATCAAGAATTCAGCTACAACTAAGGGAGGCATCAACCCCCTAATTCATAGGCTACAAATTGTAGGACGCTACTAGACCCTAATATCATTTTGCAACCAAAAGGAAGACCCAACATTGTATAGATCAGACCACAACCTAATGAGTGCCCCAACACTTTGTTTACCAGTTGTTGTTGAAAAGGATGCTTTGCTACACTGTTAGTTTATTAGCCACAATTGAATGGACACCACAACACCCTATGCAAGCCACAACTTTCCCTAGCACCACCCTACCACCCTGAACTGTTCTCGGACCACAACCTGAAGGTGACTCCAATCACCTCCCTTGATGAGCCAAAAGACCACATTTCACAATTTTCAGACTAAATCCCATGTACTCTGAATCAATGTAGAATAGTTATAAGAAAGATGTAGAATAAATTTCGAATCTTGGTAGCCACTGATCATTGTCCCCACAAACTGATCACTACACAATTATACACATCAATCTATCATTGTTCAACTGCACATCACTATCAGTGCACATTGTATATCATTGTCACTACAAATCACTGCATAATTGTTCGCTATCACTGCATGTCACTGCTCATTAATAATCAATGCACAACAACTTCTATCATCAGGTTGCACATGATGTTGCAACCATCTGGAATTGCTATCAAATAATGGCACAAACCAAGGTGCCTCAAGTCATTCCTATGACTTGTTATCAATGCTCTCAAACTATGCCCACTGAGAGCTACCAACATATGCCTTTTCACTATTGATCAGTGCTCATACACTACTGACCATCTTCACATCAATTTGTTTTACAACGAAATGATATTTCCCTCAAAGACCTGCTAACTTGTAAGGTCACGATTATGTCATCACTACAAGACTTCTAGTACAAATCCCTAGGTCATCATAGTCATAAATCCAAGTCAAAGTCAAAGTGTCAACTCACAATCATACCAGTTCTATTGATACAGTCAACCATATGTTACTACTAAGTCAACTGTGTATCAAGTCTATGTGTCAATTCAATAGGCCATGTCAATGTCATTGTATTCTGAGGAAACTCTTATACTAATGTTGCTACAAACAACTATATATTTATAAATTATGTCAACACGGTGAAGTGTTAAGCCAATTCTTACGTTGGATCACTATAGTCAAGCTCTACTTGTTATGAGGTTGTAGGTGTCACTGTAAGGCACCAGGTTTATAAGTCAATTTAAATCATACACATGCATTACTATCATGTCACATGTGACAAACACAAAAGGAGATATAGTCTCATCACATCAGAATATAGTCACATAATTAAGTCACATTACTAGTAGTTCATTTCCAAGCCTATATGTCAAGTATACATATTTGAACCACTGCTAAGTGTCCCTAGGATCACTGTTAATATAATTTGCAACATTCAAACAATGGACCCTAGTCAAGCTCACTATTATCACAAATATGCGTCAATGTTGTGTTTAGCAAGATTGTTGTCATGTCATTGTATATCTAAGGACATAGTACTATTATACGATCTCTCCCACTATCTTACTAATACTGTAAATACAGATCTTACAATCAATATTATTTTCTTGATTTTCCATCTTCAAGCGATAGCACACACTACATAATTCAAGCCATGTCACTATTTTCACTATTACACTAGCACTGTCACGTAAACGTCTATATGTCAACAAAGTCTAGTCATCAAAAGTCATTATCATCATTATAGTCTCACCGTCTTTTTTTATTGTTGTAGGATCACATGAACTAAGATTTACGTCATAATGATTATTTGGTACTATATTTTGGTTCAGAATTGCAATGAGGGGTTTGTCAACAAGGCACTAAATCAATCATTAGCTTAGTGCATTTTTTAAAATAGTCACTGACATGGAATGAGATTATAGTGAGAATTGTTGTCATATATTGACAACCGTAGGTGAACACACTTCATCTTCAAAATTTGAATGCCATCAAATAATAGCATGACTGCTCCAATGGTATCACAACCATTCATTTCTTAGTCCACGAAGATAAGGGCTTGACACAAATGGATACACATCAACTAAGAGTTATATAGTGTTGATTAAAATCAAGGGAAAAGTTTGTTGTCACAAACAACCCCTGACTATTTTGTCCTAGGTCTACAATTAGAAATGTGTCATATGAATTCCAAGTGATCTTTAGAAGCAAATTTTTCATGTTCAGACTTCAACAAAAATTAGGATAATGACTTCAAGCCAATCTGAAACATTTATTGTAATTATTTCCTCTTGAATTTGGACAGGTCGACCTAATTTGACAGTCATATATGTATACCATGGTAAAAGAGAGTTCTGCAACGATAGTTTGACAACTTTAATTATACCTAGAACATTCGTTGTTATACAATTAACCTTGGGCACTGTGATAATGTTATGAACTAGAGAAACCGCAGACATTAACAATTATCATTGCTTGTCACAGAATTTCTAAGAAAGCCTGGGCCGAGAATGGGACTTGATTCCACTGTCTGTTCTTTCAAAAATTATAAGGATGTATTATCCCAGGGCCAAGTATGCTGTCTCTTTAAGCTAAACGAAACCTCAAACAAATCCCAAGTTCCAATCAAGAAATGAAAAAATAAACCAAAGACCAACCTACTGTAATTCCTTCGTTGTCTTCCTCGGGCACCCGAAATTTTCAGAGTGTAATCATAAGAACAATTCATGTGAATTTGGATACGTTGAGGTAAGGTAAGGTCTCCTTTTATAGACCAATTTGAGGGCTTCCTAAAAGATAATCATTTGAGGAATAGAGGTGCTCCATGAGAGCTAAAACATAAAAATTTTACTAATTTTCATCTTGTGAAACAAGTAAGAGAGTCATTTCCCTTATTGTGAGTAGATTGGGCATTAGGATTTAGTGAGTATAGGAATTATTTATATAGATTAGGAAGGGCTCCCTAATGTAAACGTTGGAGGATAATTTAGGATTTTAAAACTTTATTAATTGTTAACTTCCTTTTAAATGGAATTTTGAATTACTATCTTGAACTTTAAGCGAAAACCACTTAGCCTTTATAATGAGGAATTAGTCCTTGCTTAAGTCCATGAGTGTGAAATATGTGTGATACCTTGTCTTAAAGTGATTCCCACACAAACAAGGACAATTAACACCAATTGCTTAATTTTAGATGCCCACAATCAACGAGAATATGCCAAGTTACCACCCCATGGGGTTTTAGCCCAAATAGCGGGGTCTCTGACTTCAAATTCGATTTTCTCTCAAACCAGGAGGGCTTACGTCCCGTACCACATACCATCATAAGCATATTTCCGAGGAGAATCCAATGACATGGATCTCAAATTCAAACTCAATATTTTGACCCTTCAAAAATGCTTGACAATGTCGGGGTACATCCTCAATCCATGTAACCCAAACCCTAGGACTTAGGTTTTTAACCATCCAACAGTATAATTGCCATATTGATGTAATTCGACAATTACTAAGAAGTGTGCATTAACCATTTGACATCAATGAATGTTGTTTTTGGTCAAAGTCAAACCTAGTCAACTCCATGGGTTGACATCAATGACAACACCATCCAACAGTTGGTGCTATCCTTAGCGTGTAAATATGACGGAAAAGCTTCAGTGAGACATCAGGTAATGCTTTGACTGCAAAGACTAGGGTAAGAAAAATGGAAAGAGGAAAGAGTCCAAGAAATCACAGTAAGTCAAAGAAAGGCATATCCAAGTCCAGATCAGGGATAGTGTGCTGGAAATGTGGGAAGAAAGGACCCCTGAAGAAATATTCTAAGTCTCGGAAGGGAAAATAAGGAGACACACAACAAGAAAACGATCATGAATTGAATGTGACAGGGGATGTGTTGCAAAATGCTTTTATTCTTTCATTAGAAAATATTATTGATGTCTGGGTGGTAGATTCAGGAGCCTCTTTCCATGCCACATTATGTTCAAGGAGATTTTAGACAAGTTCGTTTGGGTGATGATAAACCCTATAAAATCATTGGAATGGGTAAATTTTTCATAAAGAAGCAGAATGGAAACCAATGGCTATTGAAGGAGGTAAGACATGTTCTAGATCTGAAGAAAAATCTAATTTCAACAGCGAAATTGGGAGGTGAAGGTTGTGTAACTACTTTTACAGATAAAACCTGGAAGGTGACTAAAGGATCCCTAATAATAGAAAAAGGAGAAAAGTTTGGTACATTATATTTATGCAATGGTATTTCTAATTGTGTTAATGCTTTAACCTCCACAAGACCAGATACAGCATTGTCACGTCATAGGCTCAGGCACATGAGTGAGAAGGGGATGCAGATTCTTCACTCAAGAGATTTGTTGCCACATGTGAAGCATGTTGATTTGGATTTCTGTGAGAATTTTGCTTATGGAAAACATAAGAGAGTCAGATTTCTCAGAGTTGGGAAAGAAAAGAGGAGCGACAAATTAGAGCTTGTGTATATATATGTATGGAGACATGCTCAGGTATCATCTCTCAGTGGCTCTTGTTATTGATGATGCAACCCGAAAATTTTGGGTTTATTTTATTTGAAATAAATCTAATGCGTTTGATACATTCAAGAAAAGGAAAGCTTTGGTTGAGAATGACACAGGAAAAAAGTTGAAATGTCTCTGATCAGACAATGGAGAAGAATATTGCACCAAAAAGTTTGATAAATATTGTTCATAGCATGGAATTCATAGAGAGAAGGCAGTTCCAAGAACACCACAGGAAAATGGTGTGTCAAAAATGATGAACAAGACAATTATGGAGAGTGCAAGGTGCATGAGATCACATGTAGGATTTCCTTTACAAATTTGGTAAGATTTGTAGATATTGTTAGTTATCTAATAAATAGAGGGCCTTCAAGTTCCTTAGATGGTGGTATTCTAAAGGACGCATGGATATGTATAAAGGTAAACTACTCATTTTTAAATACTTTCAGTTGAGAAGCTTTCGTCCACGTTAATAAAGAAAATATAACAAAGCTTGAGGAAAAATCAAAGAAATGTACCTTTATTGGATATGGTGTTAATGATTTTTCTTATCGCTTATATGATTATGAAAATCAAAAAATCATTAGGAGTAGAGATGTCATATTCGATGAAAGGGTCTTGTATAAGGATCAGAAGCAGGAAAAAGAAAATAGAGAACACACAGTGCTTTATGAGATCGCAGAAAAAGTAAAGGTGTCAGAAAATCATAATGATCAACATCCACAACAACCACAACAGCAACAGGCACCTCAAACATCTGAAAGTGGTGTTAGAAGATCTAGCAGGATAAGTAGACCCCTTGAACGATACTCTTCCTCATTATATTATGTATTGTTAACTGATTCTGGTGAGCCATAATGTTATGAAGAAGAAATGCAGGTAGAAACTAGGAAGACGTGGGAGCTAGCTATGAAAGAAGAGATGGACACCTTGGTACATAACCAGACTTTGGACTTAGTCAAGTTTCCTACATGTAAAACAGTATTGCAGAATAAAAGGGTTTACAAACTGAAGGAAGAAGATGGAGGTAGAAAAAGGTATAAAGCTACACTTGTGGTGAAGGGATTTGCACAAAAGAAAGGTATATACTTTGATGAAATATTTTCTCTTGTTGTTAAAATGACTTCAATCAGAATTATTTTAAGTATAGTAGCAGCAGAGTACTTGCATCTTGAGCAGTTAGATGTAAAGACAGCCTTTCTCCATGGGGGTTTTGAGGAATAGATCTATATGCAGCAACCACAAGGGTATGAGGTCAAAGAGAAGGAGAAACTAGTGTGCAGGTTGAAGAAGGGCTTGTATGGCCTAAAACAGGCTCCAAGGCAGTGGTATCTAAAATTTTACAGCTTTATGTTTGAACAAGATTATACTAGATGTCACTTTGATCATTGTGTTTATTTCAAAAGGAAAAATGATAGTAGTTATATTATATTGTTATTGTATGTAGATGATATACTTGTTGCAGGGTCTAACATGTAGGAAATAAATTTTCTCAAAGGAAAATTGGCAAATTCATTTGCAATAAAGGATTTGGGTGCAACAAAACAAATCCTTTGTATGAGAATAACTAGAGATGGGAAAAATCGCAAATTAACATTGTCTCAAATTGAGTACATACAAAATATGATGAAAATATTTAATATGTAGAATGCAAAACTAGTTACTACACCTTTGGCTAGCCATTTCAAACTAAGTAAGGAGATGTATGCAATAGTCTACACAAGGCCTGATATTGCACATGCAGTGGGAGTTGTAAGCAGGTACATGAACAATCCAAGAAAAGAACATTGGATAGTAGTGAAATGGATTCTCAGGTATTTGAGAGGTACTACAAATAAAGCATTATGCTTTGGCGGTTCAAACATTGCTCTACACGGATATGTTGATGTAAATATGGCAGGTCATAGAGATAACATGAGGAGTACCACAAGGTATGTGTTTATTGTAGGTGGAACAGTTGTCAATTGGATTTAAAACATACATAGTGTTATTTCACTTTACATGACGAAAGCAGAGTACGTTACTATTATAGAGGCTAGTAAAGAAATGATTTGGTTACAAAGGTTTATGGATTAATTGGGTAAGAAGCAAGGTATGGGCAGGTTATACATTGACATTCAGAGTGTCATTCATCTTGCAAATAAATCATCATTTCATTCCAAGACTAAGCATATACAACTCTAGTACCATTTCATACGGTTAGTGTTGGAAGATGGACAGTTGAAGTTGGAAAAGACACACTAGCTAGAATCCTGCAGATATGTTAACAAAAGTTGTAACCAGGGAGAAACTGAGATTCTTCTTAGTTTCAATTGGTCTTAAAGTATAATGATGAAGATGAGAAACAAGCAGGTCCAAAGTGGTATCATTGTCCAGCAAATGAAGCAATGGTGGAGTTACTATAATCAGTCTCCAAGTGGTATATTTTTGGGTGTGGAGCTTAATTATCTTCGTGATTTAGAGGTCTTTGTTTCAGCCGAATGTGGGTCCGGGGACCAGCAAGCTGTTGGTGGGGGTTCAGGGCTAGCGCCCCTGAAGCTAAAATAGATGTAAAAATACCTTGTAAAATATTGTAATTTCGTAGTCAATCTGAGTCATTCATTAAGTGGATGGTCTGATGGTAGAAGTTTTGTTTAATTTAGGGTTTTTTTCCCTAGAAGGAAACCATCGCTATATATGAGGGAATTGTATTACGGTTGTGTATATGTGTATTTTGAGCGAGAAAGAGGGATGAGACTATATGAGAGCGAAGAGGAAATTATAGTGGATCTGTTGTAGGTTGTATCTCTTCATTTTGTTAGATAATATAAAAGGAAGGATTGGTTGCTTCTTCATGGATGTAGCCCAAATTAGGTGAACCACATATATATGTGTCTCTCTTGTTTTATGTGCTTTTTGTGTTTTTGTTTTTGCAATATTTTATGTGTATCATTTCTCTGTAATATATAATTTTCTAACAGTTGTGTGAGGTCGAATTCCCTTTATGAGGTTGACTTGTCCTTCTTTAAGGCTCACTTGGTGGAGGAGGCCTAAATGACTTATTTTATACAAAAGTAAATTTCTTTCTTGACTCAATAAGCCTAAGAAGGGTCTATTACATAATGAAAAGGACAAGGACTCTTGACATAAATCCTAGAAGCCTACAATGGAGGCTTTGACCTAAAAACATAGACCCAAGCATGAAACCCATGCCTTAGTAAGTCAGTTTATTTTATAATAAACTTTATTTTTCTTTCTTTTCATTAAACAAAACTTATGAAGACTGACACTAGTTAAAATATTCAACACTCCCTCTTAAGTAGGGAGGTATTACTAATTACATTTATACAAAGGTACATGGAACTTCTCAAATGATATATTGTATGAACTAGTGCTAGTGCTAGTGAGATCTATACATCAACATATAGGTCAGCCAGATGTCCTCCCAAGTATCTTGTTGCCACAATATACTTTATCTCTCCTTATCAACTAAATCAGATATACAACACTCCAAGCATGCTTCAAATGTTCAACCTTTCTACAGAGATATCTTGTACATTCACAACCCCAATTAGTAATAAACCTTCAAATATATAAACAAGGAAATAAAAACATTTGGGGTCCTTAATCATCCTGATGCTACTTATATCATCATCAAGTTATACAAATACAATTTTTCGGAAACTTTCTTCTTTCACTTCTTCAGTAGCACCAAATACAACTTCAGTATTTCTCAAGTATTTTTCATGAACATCCATCTATAATTCTTTTATTCATTCATTGGTTTCATTCTTTCTTCAAGGTACTCATTATGACTACCATAATTGTTGAAAATTGTAACTAGGCTCGGTCTTCATAATGACATATAAATATGATTTTATGTAATGAGATGTAAAGAAGAAAAATAAGATTATTGTATTGCTTGCTTCATCGATTTTATGAGCAAAAGATTTTATTTTTTAGTCAAGACTCCCATTGAGAATATTTAGAAATTATTTTTCATCTAGTCATAAAATGATAGAGTCATTGTCATGTAACGAAGTCATGTTACACTTTGTATAGAGTCAAACTTGTGTATGTAAAGTATCCTCCAAGACCTTGTCACTTATCCTCTTCAAGTTGGCCTATAACGATGGAAGAACTTGCTAGAAGAAGTTGGCCTAACTACTTGTGATCATTTTGGCCTATAGGACATGAGGAAAGGTGTATATACAGGCACACTCAGCCTCACTTAGAGGCAAGCAACTTGACAAGAAATTTGGTGAAGAGAAGTGCGAAGAAGAGGCTACAAAGGAGAGGTATGAAGAAGGTTTCTTCTGGGGCAACAAAAAAGGTTTCTTCTAGGGAAGCAAAGAATATTTCTTATGGGGTTGCAAAGAAGGTTTCTTATGGGGAAAAGAAGGAGGTTTCTTCTGGGTCAACTTAGGATTATTTCTTTTGGATCAGCGAAGGATTATTTCTTTTGGGGTCAGCAAAGGAGAGTTACTTTCGGGGATTATGAAGGAAGGATTCATCTGGGGTCAACGAAGAAAGGGTTATTTTGGGATACTAGTTTTGGGTGACCGAGATAGAGATCAAGACTAGAGACCAACATTCTCTAGAGGAATCGAGTAAGATCATAGAGACCGAGATTCTCTAGAGGAAGTCGAGAAGAAGCAGTGTGAAGGATAGAGACCGAGTTTCTCTAGAAGGAGCCGAGGAGAGCAGTTCGAGATCAAGAAGAAAGTCAAGAAAGGGGAGAGGCAGAGCATCAAGTTTAGTGACAAGGTTCTTGGGAGGATACTAGAGTCAAGGGTCCTTGTCAACGTCTTAGTACTCATCAATTGAAGATCTAGAAGAAGAATTTTGATCGGGTTTTCCTCTCAAGAGGTGAGAGGTTTTGGCCCTAGCTGACAAGCCTACATACTGTGTCACTTGTCTTTTATTGTGCATATTGGTAATTGTCTTGATGAAAAGAACACAATAATAACATAACGAAGAAAAGACCATAAGGTAAGAAGTAAAAGTATATCACAAGAAATTATCAAGCAGATAAATCTTTTAGCTATTCATGCCCTAGATTTCTCAACAATAATATGCCCTCCCTCTCAACTGGGGAGATGTACATTTTATTCTATCCAAGCTCCCTCTCAACTTAGGGAGAAAAACAACATCATGTATACTTCATTATTTCTCATGTCATCAAGTTCATATTGATCATCATCAGTCTTATAGTTTCCTTCCCCATGCTCATCATTATTATCATCTTCAATTATGAATATCTGCAACATCTTGAATATTATGTACCTACAAAACTTTAATAGAAAGTAAAACCAAATACAAATATACAGAAGCATGAAGTCAATTATATAAGAATCATGTCATTTGAATGGAAGCATCAAAACGTTCAGGCTTTAGACATCATATACCTAAACTTCGTTAGGTTCATAATCAACAAGGGTCACATATTTTTACATACTAAACTTCAACTTCTTGCTAGGGTTTTGTTATAAACCCTAGAGTCCATCTCCGAGACACAAAGCCTTAGATAATAATCTAGTCATAGTACTATACATGTAAGGTTTCAACAATATGCTTTTAGAATTTACATGTCAGACTCTACTAGGGTTTGTTGCAAACCCTAGATTTTATCATCAAAGCTAAATCATATCAATAATTGAAATAATATCATCATGTCCTAGAATATCAATCTCTACTAGGGTTTTGTTACAAACCCTATATTTCACAAACTAAAACATGAGTATCAACAATTAATTTAGCATACTCACATATACATATCTAGGTGCATTAGCATTTCACACCAATATCTACTAGGTAAACCCAAGATCAATACATCAAACAATTTTAACTAGGCTAGGGTTTCAATCAAACAAACAAATATACACCTATGGTTTCATTTCTAGGATCTTATAATAGATATTGCAAGAGTTTTGTTGATAAAACCTAATTCACCAAACCATAAAAATCTAGCGTTCCATTTAGACATTAATAGCAAACCCTAAAAAACTAGGGTTTTTACTTCAACATTGACACACCCTTAGCATTAAGAGGCTAGGGTTTTACAATGAACGTTAAAGGTTAGGGTTTCATCAAAAATAAACAAATGACAAGAGATAGTGTAACAAGGGTAGATTCAATTTAATGATCAAACACCCTAACAAGAATCTCTATGATTCAAAATTATACACATTAGAGAGTTAGTAATATAACACAAATTTCAAAAGAAAAGTGATCATACCTTTTGTATAAAGAAAGCCTGGCAACAAATCTTGTAATTTGTGATGAAGGGATTACTTTGCAACAAAACTTCTTCCATGCTTCAATTCTATCCTATGAAGATTACTCCATAATTTGTGTGTATTTTGCAATCTTTCCTATCGAGGAAAATATAAAGAAAAGGTTATTAGTATACAATATAAGAAAATCTCGATATGAGGAGGAAACCAATCATGAAAGATAAAACAAAGAACAATGTGTTAATCATTTGTTAAAATGGTGAAGGCTCCCTCTAAATCCAATATTTTTTAGGGATACCTACAACTTATCAAAACAACTTCAAGAATTTCTAGCAAGACATATTAGATCTATGGATCCTAAAAATCAAAACATTAAACATTAAACATTAAAAAACTTAGAAATTAGATATAGAAGGATATGCAAGAGAAGACTCAATAGAATAAGTCTTTGACCTAAAATTCTTCAATCTTGTTCTTCTTAGGTGGAGCTTCATCAATGGCATTCACATGTTCTATTTCTCTCTTCTTATTCCTTGGATTTCCAAGACAATGAATTTGTAATGGCCCATCTTATGAAAATTGTAGCATTCAATCTTGGATAGGTCAACTTTATTCCTAGGTCCTTTAAGCTTCTTGAACACACCCTTCTTCTTGTGTTGAGAAGTGTAGGAATTTCAAATGTTTTCTTCTTCATCCTTGACCTTGTTATTTACTAATGAAATGTGGGCATCTTCTTGACTGCATGCATTCCACATATCTTCAAAGGTAGGATTATCTTTCCAACTGTTGATCCCTAATGCAAAAGAGCTCCAAGATTTTGGTAAACCTAGTAGTGCAACAATCACGAGTCATTTCTCTGGTACAAATTCATATATAGCTTGGATTTCATCTCTTATTTGAGAGATCCTTACAAAATATGATGAAACAATATCATCTTTCATCACCTTAATTTTTCTTAGTTCATTCTTCAAACTAGTTATCTAACCAATATTCTCGATGGTGAAAAACTTGGAGAGGGCCTCATACATTTCTTGAGTGAAATATATATTGGATATGTACGAGATTAGCCTTGTCCTTCACTCCATCTACTATTAGGTTCATGGCCAATATTTCGGGTTCCCTAAATTTTTATTTTCTTGTATTATCTATAGGTTTCTTAACATTTCCTTCAAAAAGACCCAAAACTTTATGCTTAGCAATAATAAGATATATCCTTCTTCCATGCCATGTAGTTGGAATCTCCTTCTAGCTTGTTTTCAGACTTCATTGTCATGTCTTCTTTTCTTGATATATTATACCTTCTTCGTATATGATCCTTATCCTTTAGTTCTTTCAGTAGATATTCAAGCTGCCTTTTTCTTTCCTCATTCACCTTAGCTCTGATACCATGTTAGAAAATCAAAAAGGAAAAAAGATTCTCTTATATTGATAATACTTGTGATATTCTTGTAGTCTTATTATATTCTCTTTATGATATTCTTTTATCTTGGTTTCATCAAGAAATTATCAAATCAAAACATGAAGATCAACGACACCAAATGTAGGTAATCGTCCATGGCTAAAACCCCTTTATAGGGGAAAATGCAGTCAAACTCTTCCACTAGTAAATCAAATTGATATAGACCAATACCTTAGACTCAAAAAGAACTTTCTCCTCCACCATTTCAGCCTTCCAAGATGATTCAGAAAAATCTAGTAGTCTCTTCTACTCCAGTTGCTTCAACCCAGCAATAATCCAGAATTTTAACCCCCAGGTACTTCAAAATTTCGGCCTAGCTACAATAATGTAATTTCAGCCTTTCCAGCAATCGAGTAACTTCTTATGTGTGAGACAAGGAGAGAGAAAAGTTGACTTCTTATGCTTGACAAAGATTTTCTTCTCATTCGCTAGGGTTTTCTTCCTCTTCCTTGAATTTCGCACCCTTTTTTTGTCTCCATCAACTGCAAATCGAACTTGTTTTGAATGTGCTCCAAATGAGTTGAGTTGTTTCCCTTTTATAGTGGTTATGTGAGGTCAAATTCCCTTGATGAGGACGACTTGTCCTTCTTTGAGGCTGAATTGGTGGAGGAGACCTAAATGACTTATTTTATACAAAAATAAATTTATTTCTTGACTCAAGAAGCCCAAGAAGAGTCTATTACATAATGACAAGGACAAGGACCCTTGACATAAACCCTAGAAACCTACAATGGAGGCTTTGACCTAAAAACATTGACCCAAGCATGAAACCCATGCTTTAATAAGTCAATGTCTTTTGTAATAAAATTTATTTTTCTTTCTTTTCATTAAATACAAATTATGAAGACCAACACTAGTTACATTCTTCAACAACAACACATTGGAAAAAAACTTCAACAAAGCCATAACAGTGGAAAAGGAAAAAGTGTATTTGGCCAGCAACACAGTGAAAGGGAAACCAAATGATAGTGGAAAAAATCCTCTACTATTGAAGAAAGCATCAGAGAACAGGGCTACATATTTATACATTGTACTAAAACTAGTGAAAAAGCTCAAATGAAGCGGTTGATCTCAAGAAGAATTCAGGGAAAATTTTATCAAGGAATAATTCATTTTGACCTTTCCAAAAGAATACCAATAACTAACCAAATCCCCCACTAATAGTTCTAGTGTGAACCTAAATTTATATGACTTTAGCATGAAAAAAAATTTATCTTATCACCAAGCCAATCATTCTAAAAAAAACTATCCATAATGGATCAATTCGATGGTTTTGGTTATCAATTAGCTCCTGGATCAACAATCTTTCTCAGATGTGAGTCGGCCCAGGAAGTTAACATTGAACCTAGTACAATTAAAAGAATAAATTGAAGTTTCATCCATGTTCCTATGGTATTGGATGGTTGATACAGACACGTAAACTATCGGGGAGTTTTATTTAGGAGAACCTTAAGTTACTCAAACAACCTTGAAGACTTACAATCTTCACAGTAAGGGGGTAGCACCTAACACTATTCCACATGCTAAAGGAAAATCCTTGCTTATATAAGTATTACCACCCCATACCTCTTCCAATAATACTAAGTTCACTTCTAAAATAAGTCATATCCCTACACAGAGCACCAAGAAAACTTCAACTTCTATGCAAAACACCAAATCCTACACCCCTGCACAAAACAACAAGCCTTCAACTTTTGCAGATGGAAATTCCCTAGAATATAATGCCAAAGGATATGTAGAAAACTAGGGCTAATGTATCCCTTTACGATGTCTATAATTTTCCCCAACATAGAGAGCTAATCATGAAAACTTTGTATCCCTCTTCAGCCCATTCAAAACCTACAAAAAATCTTTAATCCTTAAAGAAAAAAAATACTACAACATAGAGAAGCGCAAACACTACATAAATACTATTAAATCCACTATTAACGTTGTTAATAATGAATCTCACTCAAATTACTAGACCCCAACTTTCCTCCTGGCTTCTAATATTTTTAGTCATAATGTGAAAAATTGTATGGCGAACTTTGGAGCCTCTTCCAATGTCATGTCATGGTTTGTATGCCAGAAAATTAATGTTGTGCCAAAGAAGACCAATGCTAAAATCATTCATTTGGATAGGACAGAGGTTAAGGTGATATGTGAGCTAAAATATGTTTTGATCAGATTATCTTCTGACCCAGGGTTCATCAGGTGATGACGTCATAGTGGTTGACACACTTGAAGCTTGTGTTTAATTTTGAGTAGAGATTGTTCACAAAATTTATAGTGGTAATTTTCCATGGATTGTCCTCGCCTCTAACTACCCTATAAAGGAAAGAAAAATCAGATAAGGGTGTGTAGTGAATCACACATCAAGTACATGATGATAGAGTTAGAAGGACCACACAAACCGAACAGTGTTTCACACACTATGTTGGGGAACTATTTTTTGATAATTGACTTTGGCTATTATACACGCCAGTCATCCCCCTTCTCATTTGAAATCCAGTTCGATCTCCTGAAATATTCACAGACTAGTGATAATGATTCTTGTACATTAGATGTAAATAATGATAGTTCTACTAATTTAGGATCTTATGCTAACATTTGGACTGTATTTTGAGGGTTCTAAGATGTAGGATGGAGACAGTGCTAGATGCATTCTAATTGATCCACAAAAGTAGAAAACATTTATATCATGCCAATTAGAATTTTAATGTACCAACAACATTGTAGAATACAAAGCACTCATATTCGGACTAAATAAATTCATTGACCTAGAGGTAAAGTGCTTAAAAATTATGATTGATTTAGAGATAATCGTGTGTCAAGTACAAAATATCATTCATTGTTTGTCTCGACATATGAAAGGTTATCAACAAGAGGAATGGAAATTGAGTTCATCATTTAAAACATTTAATATCATTTCCATTCCTTGATCCATGAATGGTTCCACTGACATTTTGGCTAATGTAGTTTCTATATTTATCCCTTTGTGTCATAGTTTTTTTATTAGACTAATTTTCAAAACTATTTTTCATAACAACATCACTAACTAGAAGGTGTTTAATGATGATGCAATAGTGATAAAATTCATGATCACAGACACTTTTGATGTTGTCATCTATTAAGAAAAACATAATAGGGAAAAGCGGCAAGAAAAGCAAAATTAGAATGTAAACAAGGGTAATCCTATCCCAAAGGGGTGGTTTCTCTTGAAAATACTTTTGATCTACAATCAATGTTTCAAGAAACTACTAATTCTATAACCCACAATCCCACCTGAATGCGTGAACTCGTAAATCTAGGGAATGAAAAGGAACCGCAGTTTGAAAACCTAGGTACTTGTTTCTCACCAACTAAGAATAACACTTATGTCTAGATATTCACAAAGTATAAGGAAATTTTCACGGGACATATGAAGACATGAAAACATATGACACTTATATCATTCAACATGGCACTTCAATCAAGGATTATGTCAAGCCTTTTCAGTAGAAGCTACATAAGGTACACCCCATACTAAAACAACTAATCTAGAAGGAGATGAAAAAGTTAATTGATGCATGGATAATATCCAAAGGCATATACTCAATGCATGTGTCTAACCTAATTCATACGAAATCATGCTCTATGTAGACTTTAAAAACCTCAGTAGAGATTCTGACAAGGATAATTATCTAGTGTTTCCCACGAATAAAATCCTCCAAAAAGTGTCAGGATCACATATGTTCTCCCTACTAGATGGATTCCCTAGTTACAATTAGGTCCTTCACAAGAAGATAGACTCAACCACTTTTTGTACCAAGTGAGGGACTTTTCCTTTTGTATGTCATTTGGGTTGATTAATGTTGGTGAAACCTTTCAGCAATAAATAGACATAGCCTTTAGATGCCTTTTAGGGAACATCATGGTAGTCTATCTGGATGATGTCACTATCTTCTCTAAACAAAGGAAATCTGAAGAAAATCTTTGAAAGGTGTAGGAAATGTGTGATCTCACTCATTATAAAGAAGAGTGAGTTTGTTGTAGATGAGGGCAACCTTTTGGGTCACTTCATATCTAAACAAGGTATCTTTGTAGGCCTCGAAAGTTTAAAGTAATCATGCATATTACTCCCCCTAACAACAAGAAGACCATGCAATCCTTCTTGAGAAAAATCAACTTCATCAAGAGACTTGTTTCAGATTTTTCCCAGATTTTCAAACTCCTACAACAAACGATTAAGAAGGACACCCAATTCAAATGGACAACTACAAAAAAGGAATTTTTAGCCATATCAAATATGTCATAGCACATGCTCATACTTTGTACAATCCCAACTTCGATAAGGAATTATTGTTATACACCTTCACCTCTGATTTCTCTCCAACATTCATAGTCACTCAAAAAGATGACCAAGGAGATGTGAGGCCAACTTCATTTATGAGTATGGGTTTTCAAGGTCCTAAGCTAAAGTATCCATACATAGAAAAGCAAGTATAAATAGTATATAAGGAAGTTAAATGGTTCTAGACATATATCCTAAAAATCCATGTTAAGGTAATAGTTCTCCACTCCACAGTAAGGTCATTGTTCGTTTAGAAAGAACTGGGGGAATGAAAAGGAAAATGGATCACCTTCCTTCAAGAATATGATTTAGAATTCAAATCTTCCCACACTTTCAAAGGCCATGGTTTGTGTAAGCTCTGTGTTGAGGCCTTAGACCCTGAACATGAAGAAGAAGAAGGCAAGGAGAACATATTGTTCAGGTACTACTTTGAAAGTCTCTATGTTCCCTAGAATCAAGACTTCTAGTACTAGGAATTCAAACAATACCTATAACAAGATATTATGCCTAATATATTGATGCAAAGCAGTGAAAAATTATATGACTTAAGGCTTCACAATACCATCTAATCAAGGGGGTACTCTTCAGAAAATACCATAATTGAGTCTTTCTTCATTGTCTTGAAAATGTTGATGCCAAAAAAAAATCTCTAAAATGCATGATGGACCAATGAATTGACACTTTGTAAGTGAAACTATAGCATACAAGATCCTCAAAGTGAGGTATTATTAGTCAAAAGTATTTCAAAGCTCACATGCTCATGCCAAAAGGTGCTCAGTTTTCCAAGTGTGTTGGCCACGAGAAAAGGTGTCCAAATCCTTTGCAACTAATAATGGTGGAAGAACAATTCCAACAACGGGATTGGATGCAATTGGTGAAATGTCCCTACACTCTTCCAAGAAAAATTGGTATATATTGACTGCCACAAACTAATTCAACCGGTCAATGGAGGTTGTGCCATTGATCACAATCAATGATCAAGTGGTCATTTAGTTCCTTGAGCAACCCATCATAACAAGGTTTCGCATTGCAACTTCTCTGGTATTTGATAATTCTACATATTTTTCATTTCTAAAATAAATTGAAGTTTCATTAGACCGAGGCATTGTATTGAGACACTCCATGAATTATTACCCCCAAGTCAATGGATCGATTAAATCCATCGAGAAAAACTTGATCTAGATCTTAAAGCGAAACGTAGTTGATCATTTGAGAAATTAACACAATGCCATACCCAATGCATTGTGGGAAAACCAAGTAAATCATAAGGTTTCTTTAGTGACCTCCCCTTATTTTCTGATCTCCGGAAAATAAGTTATATTTCCTCCCAACATCTTTCAATCTTCCCTATGTAACATCCCCTTGTTCTACTCCTACTTATTGTAATAATGGTTGTGATTGTTGCACCAACATGAAAGGAGCATGGCTAGCTAGACCTTTGATTAAACATATGCTAATTGTTATTTAAAAACTAATTAATTAATTAACACAACTGAAGGTTAGACAACCTTATAGATCCTTGGCCTGAGGGAAACTTGCTTGCTTACCCATTTTACTTGAAGTCGCTTTATTTCCAAAAGCCTACTTTCCCACTTGTCTTGCTTGAAAATCCATGACCCATACCAGCTAAATAAAGATCGAGGTTGCTTATATAATAGGTGAGTCAATGGTCTAATTGGTGTTGTGTGACGTGATGGGGTATAAACTAAAGCTAGCATAGCTCATTGATGTGTTACAAAGTGATGAAATGGAATGAGGCCCTCACTTAAAGAGTGAGGAGGTGGCATAACAGACCAAACCACCTCTTGAAAAATTGAGGGATACAATTGGACTGGGTAGTACAAAGGGGCAAGTGTTGCCCATTCCTCGGTTGCTCCTCTCGTCGATCAAGAAAAGGACAAACTAAATTCCAAGTTGAGCTCTCATAGTCGAAGGAAGGGAAGATTGGTTGCTCTAAGGTTGAGAGTGATCAATCTTAGTTGGCTTGTATTTTCTTATTTCCCAATGTTGTTCCATTGAATTGATGACCAACTCTATGTGGCCTTGGGTGATAATCTATGTAGTTGTGTCTATAACCTTGGAATTCTTGTCTAAGATTTTTTTGCCTATGTGAACTTCAATAAGTGAATGGACAACTAAGTGATGGCTATTGAGTTGGTGAAGCACTGAAATCTTGGGCTTCATCTCTTGAAATTGTGTTCAACCCACTGGTGTCAACCCTTTCCATGTGCAAGCATTTCCTCATACTCAAGATCTGGCTTAAGGGTGGTCAACTGTAAGAAAGGTTGTGGTGTAGTTGGCCTATGTTAAGGTGGAGACTAGAAGTCTCCCCTTTAGTTGCCAGTTAAATCAATATACACATTTTAGTATTCTTGGTTATGCATGTTAGACTATAGACTATGTTATGCCTTATTGTACTTATGACTAATGATTAATTATGTGTCATTTATAAAGGAATGTTTGATTCATTGTCTAGTCATTGTTGACCAGCTAACTTGTATATTTATCGTGATTATGAGTTGCTTGAATTATGTGGATGAAACCCTCTTAGTCATTTGAAAGCTTTTTTATATGTCCCTAATTGATGATCTAAAACCACTCAGCACTAATATATAATTTCATAAGTTTTAGTAACGTTTATATATTTATACGTTGGAAAACTCATTGCCATAACCATAATGGTGGGTTATCTGGTTAGGAGTTCAATTTATGTGTTGTGTATATGGAATAGGTCTAACTCATAAAGGTTGTTGAGTTCTTTATATGATCATGGTGAATGATTTGTTTTAAATAACTTCATGATCATGAATTAACTTATGGATCTATGTGTTTTCAGATATCCTCATGATTTACAGAGTTATTTACATGAATACGCATGGTTGCTTAATATGCTTCAGCTAACCTGTTATGGCATGTGATCTCTATAATCTAACATGTTGTGAATATCAGAGTCCATTGCCTTGTTGAAGACTGCAAACTCCTTCTTAAGAGAAGAAAGTAATCAAGAGTTAGGTGATGCTTGAAGGATTCAATTATATTTATTTGATGCTTGCCTAAAGGTCAAGTGAGCATTATTTGGTTTTGTAAATCTATGTGGTGTTATGGTGTTAGAGCTTCAAAGAGGAATCTTGATCTAGTTTTCATTCATGGAAATATGGTGCTTTAGGAAAGGCTTTGTTGTCACGCCAAGAGGTAACTCCTCAAATGAGATTGTGTTATTCATTTAGGTTGTTCATTATTATATATATGAGGGATTGACTGTTGAGTTTCATCCCCTGGTGACTCTCCATTTTCTCTATTATTTATTTACAGTATTTATAGTTATTCACCCAATCCCTATGATTAGGTGTTAACATTCCCCCCCTTAATCTGAAGGGATGTTGGTGAGTCCAAGCATAGTTCTGAATCTTTCAAGCTTTTCTCTTCTAAGCACTTTGGTGAAGATGTCTGCAATTTGCTCATTAGTGGAACAATGGTGAAGATGGATTGTTTTGGCCTCAACATGATGTCGAATTAGATGATATTTTGTATTGATGTGCTTCGTTCGATCATGGAACTTTGGGTTCTTGGCCAACTTTAATATCAAGGTATTGTCAATCATGAGTGGAGTCAAATGTACTTGTTTTACCTACAAATCTTCCAGAATTTTCCTGAGCCACACAATTTCTTTTGTTGCCTCAGCTGCTGCCACATATTCTGTCTTTGCGATGGAATCTACTAGAACTAATTGTTTGCATGATCTCCAGGAGACAACTCTTGATCCAAGACTCATAGCATAACCAGAAGTAGATACCCCAGTTTCTTTGTCTCCATCGAAGTCTGAATCGGAGTATCAAATCAAGCTGAAGTCGCCCACCTGTGTATACTTGATTCAAAAGTCTTGAGTTCCCTTCAAGTACTTTAGAACTCTTTTGTAGCAGACCAATGTCCCTCACAAGGATTTTGCATAAACCTAGAGAGGGTTCCAATAGCAAACGAAATGTCTGGATTAGTAGTAGTCAAGGGGTTGAGACTTCCTACAAGCTGTCTATACTTTGTTGCATCCTCAAATTCTTTTCCTTCAATGGATGTGAGCTTTAAGTTTTGTTCCATTGGAGTATTCATAAGATTGCATTCAGCCATGCCAAACCTGTTCAACAGATCTCCAATGTACTTCTTTTGAGAAAGGAATATGGACTTCGGATGTTGAGTTACTTCAATACCAAGACAGTAATGAACATAGCCCAAATCAATCATTTCAAAACCTTTCCTCAATTCCTTCTTTATGGATGCAATGTAGCTCTCATTGTTCCCTGTCATCACAAGATCATCTACATATACCACAAGATATACAACTATTTTGCCAACTTTCTTGACAAACAAAGTTGCATCATCAAGATCATAGTGTTTGAAATTGAGTTTCAGATGATGCTTAGTTAGTTTTTCATACCAAGCTCGTGGTGCTTCTTTGAGGCCATACAAGGATTTCACAAGTTTGCATACTTTATGTTCATGTCCTTTCACAACAAATCCTTCAGGCTGGGACATAAAAACATTCTCTTTTAGATCTCCATTCAAGACAACAGATTTTACATCTATTTGATGGACTTTCCAACCATTCTGAGCTGCTAGGGAAAAGAGTGTCCAAATGGTAGCCCATTTTGTTGTGGGGGAAAAAGTCTCCTCATAATCAACCCCTTCCTTCTGTGCAAAACCTTTTGCCACAAGCCTAGCTTTGTGCTTGTCAAGTGAGCCATTAGCTTTATACTTGTTCTTGTAGATCCACTTGTAGCCAATTGGTTTGGTTCCCAATGGAGGATCATCCAGCGTCCAAGTGTCGTTCTTTATCAAGGCAGCGTCCTCCTTTTGCATTACTTCTTTCCATTCATCACGAGAAGCAGTTTCTTTGAAGGAAGTTGGTTCAAACTCTGTAGACAAATTCAATTCACAATCATAAGAAACATCCATATCAACAAGTGAATCAGAGTCATCTACATCACCTCCATTTAGCTGGGTTGAATTTCTAGTTTCTATCTTTCCACCCTGATCAGGATGAACACTTTCAAGTGTCTTTGTCAGCCACTTTGGGGGACCTTTCTAAGATGGTCCAGGCTACTCAATTGATTGAGTCTCCCAATTTTGTCAATCACATCACTCAAAGTATCATCCATTGTTGGAGTTTCATGCGGGGAAGAGAGTGCTTTAGAAGAAGATTCCACGGGTTGATCTAGTATAGGAATCCCCCCTTCAAGATGTGGAATCTGATTATCAAATTCTTGAAATGATTTTGCATTTGTGAATCTATCCAAATGATCAAGTTTCTGCTCAATAACATTGTCATTTTTGGATGATCAAGAAAGATTACATATCTAGATACAACAAACTTTTTATTGACTTCAACATAGAGACAGTATGCTTTGGAGGTGTTTGAATACCCCAGGAAGATACACTTACGACTTCTTGTACCAAGTTTGTTTCTATGTACCTTTGGTATCAAGGCATAACATGTAGACCCTGAGATGCTTTACCGAATGTGTCCATACCACATTTCATAAGGAGTCTTGTTTCTAATAGCATTAGATGGACATCTATTATTTACATATATAGCACATAGAACTGCATCAGCGCAAAACATCAATTTTACATTTTTGAAAAACATAATGCAGCACACCATATTTAAGATTATCCTATTCATTCTTTCATCTACTCCATTCTGTTGGGGATTATAAGGCACAGTTGTTTGATGTTTGATCCCATGTTGACGAAAATAGTTTTCAAATTAATTTGAAGTGTATTCTTTTCCATTATCATTGCAAATAGAGCCAATATGAGATTGTGCATCATTTTCAATCCATGTATGAAAGTTCTTAAATGTTTGAAAAGCATCATATTTGTTCTTCAATAAATAAACACAACACATTCTCGTGTAGTCATCAATAAATGTCATCATATATTTATTTCCATTTGCAGAAAGAACAAGCATTGGACCACATAAATATGAATGAATGAGTTCAAGTTTTCTATGTTCTCTGGAATGTGAATCATGAAAAGATTGTTTGATATGCTTTCCTAGAATAAAAGCATCACATTGCATAAGTTTCCTAGGAATTGTAGGCAAACTAGTAACACCATTTTTCTTCAACAAGCAGAGGTTGTCATAGTTCAAGTGTCCAAATCTAGAATGCTATAATAAACTTGATGGAAATGTACCTTCATCATAATGAGAATTGTATGAGAAATTTTGTGCACGAGCAGAGGTAACCTGTAGCTTGAGAAGCCTTTCTTCTTCTATACCTGTCATGACAAGTGAGTGGTCTGATGCTTTTCTTACCTCAAACTTTCCATCAAACATGTGAATGGAGTGTTCTTGCTGGCGGATATGGACCAAGGATAGCAAGTTTCTCTTCAGGTGTGGTAGATATAAAACATGATGCAGAAGAGATTCTGGAAGACCTAGCAATTTAAGCCTAATTGTGCCAAGCCCTGATGGCTTGAGTTTTGATTTGTCTGCAAAGTATATTGCTCCATCAACATTGTCGGTAAATTCTTCAAAAAAATCTCTTCTAAAAGTCATGTGGCAAGTTGCTCCTGAATCAAACAACCAATCATTTTTCCAAGAAGCAAATGAAGCATTAAATAAGTCTTCATTTACTCCAATATGACAGTGTGCCACAACATAGTGAGTGGATTCAGGTGCTTTACCTTTCTTTTTGTCATTAATTTTACCTTTGGGTTGGTTTCTTTCTTGTTCAATTCTATCCCAAGGCAACTTGCATGTGGATGCATCATGTGATCCATCTCTTTTGCAATGTATGCAATGTAAATTTGACTTTTCCCCTTGAGAGTGTCTACCCTCCCGCCTCTGAAATTTCTTCTTCCTCTTCCTCTTCGACCACCTCTTCTTCTAGAAGAATCTTGAGCAAGATTCTTCTCTCTATGTGCAAGACACACAGCCTCTTCAGAAGATTGAGGAGTTGTCTTCTTCCCAAAAGCTTTCTCTCTTTCAGCAAATTTTTCACAAGGGAGTCAAAGGTAATATCTTTGAGGTTTCCATTTGCTTGCAATGATTCAAGATAATTTGAGTAAGTGGGATAAAGTGCCTTGAGAAAAGCTATCAGAGGAATGTCCAATTCAACATTAGTGACTTTAATATCATGCATAATAGATTTTACTTCTGATGCAAGAGCAAGAGGATCATCATTTTGTAATTCAAGGCTGAACAACTTCAAGTGCAAAGTGTGAGTCATAGAGTTCCTTCAATTTTTGTAAGGCTTCGAAAGCAATTGAAAATGGTGAAATATGGTGACTCACCTGATGCTACAATCAATGCATAAGCCTTGCTCTTCTTATTTTCCCAAATGGTGAATTCCTTGTTTGAGGTAGGTTGTTCTGGTTCTTTGTCTCCATCTCCAACACGCACTCCTTTCCAGAGCTCATTAAAAATGAGAGTGTGTATAATTTTCCTTGATCATTCTGGATAGCTCTCTTTCCCAGAGAGAACTACTCCAACAATAGATATTAGTGAATGCATTCCCAAAAAAAACATATATGCTTTTGATTTCCAAAACAAACACAACCTTTTTGGATATCTTTTGTTTAGGTGGAAAAGAATTCACTATATTAATACTTTAATGTAGCATATATTCCTCCACTCACAAATATATTATATGATGGTTTCAACATATAAACCATATAATCTATATCCGAAAATAAAAATTACAAGAACAAACAAACAAACAAACAAACAAAACACCATCCAAAATTCTCATTCTATTATCACCATTCAAAAATCTCAAAGAACTTTAACACTACCACCATTTTCAAAGGAGTTGAATGCCCTTCACACCATATACATTCACCATACCTCGAACTTTTGTCTGTGGAACTGTAGCAATGAATTTGCAACCAATTTGAAAAATACCCCAACAGTCTTTGACGCTATGACAATCAGAGCTATGGAAGTGGAGTTGAGGAACAACGATTTATATATGGTAGGGATTTATATGCAAACTTTCAAAATATTCATATTGAAATATCAGCGTATACAGCATTTTGATATCAGACCAGCGTATGCAGCATTTTCATATTAGACCAGCAACACAATCATTCAATGCATATAAATAATTCGTACCATTAGTATGCATCGTTTTGCAACAGTCTCCAAATATTGATATAATGGAGGGTCATTTGGTCTTCTACCAAACTCAGAGCATACTCAGTCCAGCACCATGCTCCAGGGAATAATAGACTCAAATGTAGTTGCAGTCACAGTGTTGGCCATAACACCATGCTTCCAACTGCACCACCCTTCCAACACACAGTCGCAGCACTTCCTAGCATCACATGACCATTCCACGCAGCAACTAGCTCCAGTCTTCGCAGTAGGCAAAGCAATGCCTTAATGCAGCAAATCGACCCTTCAGCACTCCCACTGCGTTAAGACTAGTGAATTCAATAATGCATAGAATCTTGCAGGGATAAGACAGAGAAATCACCAGCGCAGGTGTACAGGATGCAAAGAAGGCGACAATTCTGCAAAAATAGGCAGAACATGAGGGAGTTACAAAGGGAGGAGAGCTAAAATTAAAACTAGCTCTGGTACCATGTCAAGCCAAGAGGTAACTCCTCAAATGAGATTGTGTTATTCATTTAGGCTATTCATTATTATATACATGAAGGAGTGACTGTTGAGTTTCATCTCCCGATGACTCTCCACATTCTATTTTATTTATTTACATTATTTACAGTTGTTCACCCAATCCCTATGATTAACCCAATCCCTATGATTAGGTGTCAACATCTGTCATAAGAAAACCTTGGTTTAAAACCTTGAAGTTTCCCTTCTGCAAGTATGGAATAGAACTATGTTTGCATCTAGGGTCAGATACCTTTTTCACCTATCCGGCGCTAGATTGTATCTAGAGATGTGGAGGAATCATATATATATATATATATATATTTAACTAGCAGATGTATCTGGTAGTTTGAGACATTCGAGGGTGAAGGCATGGTGCAAACTTGCAAAAGCCCAAATGTGGTCCAAGATCGGATATTTTTGAATGTGCGGAAGTGATCCAACAATCCGGGAGGTTGCACATAATGAGAATATTTGTGCAAGGCCAGATTTGAATTGTAGAGGATCCAGGATGGGCCCCGCTTGGGAGATTATTTGTGTGAGGCCAAATTTGAATGGTTCCAAGCTTCATGTAAAGTATAGTGTATCTTAGGTGGGGCTCGATGTGGTGGAATAATTGCGTGGAGCTAGATGATCGTTGGAGCGTACAAGTTATTTGGGGGTATGAGGAGTATGCCAAAGTGCAAATTCTAGTGTACCTGGACTTTCCCCCAAGTCCAAACACAACGTGAAATCATTGAATTTCATGAAGGAGCCACACCCAATGGAGCCGGTGAATTAAGATGAGGTGGCAAGTGTCATGAAGGCATGACTATGGCCACATGGATGCCATGTAGGTGTTGCAGGTGATGTGGCACTAATTGAGGTGACATGGCAAGGCCATGTGGGTGGCATGTGGAAGTACATTTCTAACGTGGCAAGTTTAATGGGCTAAACTTTAAATGGGTATCGCTTTCAATCTAGGAATCATATTGAGATAATTCATATTGTCAGAAAGCTCTTGACGAGTCGTACGTGATGGTGACTCTTGTTCATAAACATTAGGACAATCTAATAATAATAACTAATATTAGAGAGGTAGGTCAAACAAGAAAAATAGAAACCATAGGTATATTTATAAGAATAATATTCTTAAAATAACCCGGTATTAAATAAATTAAAAGATATGGACAAAGTGAGAATATTTTTTTTGTCTAAAATTATGGATGAATTAAGATAATGCTAACAAAGCTAAAAGTGAAATACTAATATTAAATAAAAGATGTAGGATAAAGGTAAATAAAAAGAAGAAGATTTATGCCAAAAGTGGAATATTAACAAAGGGGAATATTAATAAAGGTAAGGGTTAATTAAATTGTTAAAATATTAAAATATAAAAAGAATTTATAAGATAAATTATTAGTGAAAACAAAAGTGCGATAGAAGAAATAAGATTAAAAGAGGGTTGGGGTAAAATAGGATAATAAAGTTAAAGAGAATATAGAATAGATTGAAATCCATAAATGAAATTTAAGGATTAGAATTGAACAAGCATTATAATTGGATTAAAAAACACTTACGAGTAATTGAATGATTAAACAAAGAATTTAATATATTAGAAAAACAAATAAATTAGATTAGGATAAAGAGGAGAAAAAGATCAAGGAGAAAACAAGGGAACAAGGAGTAGATGGAAGGAATTAGGGAAGTGTAGGCTTTTCTGACATCAGGGTTAGAGGAATGTGATTTAGAAGATAGAAAATAGATAGTGGGCTTCCAAGGTTGGCTCAATTGATATCCGTCTTCTTGATTAAATTTATTAGCATGCTTTTCAATTTCAAGAGCTTCCTTAATGATGCGCTTCGATTGGAAAAGGGCAAAGGCAAGGATTTTGGTATTGTCAAACTAAATTAAATGTTGGGTTTTGTGAGAGCATTCAATGATGGGGGGCTTAAGAGATTTAATTATGGAAGGTGTCGGCAATGTTTTCTTTAAGGCGAGCTTTGAAGGATCTCCAAGTTTGTCCAATGTATGACATCCCACAAGAATAAGCAATCCCATAGACTCCAGGGCCCAACATAGGGTCATTCTTGTCTTTGGGAGATCGAAAGGGCTAGCTAAGGGTAGTCTGGGGTTTGAATAAGGTTTTGATATTCTTTTTTGAAAGGATTTTGGAAATATATCAGTGACTCCCTGAATATAGGGGAGAGAAATCTTGGCTTAGAGAGGGTTGTTGACCGAACTTTTAGAATTAGGGTGGACAGCGAAATGGAATGCCTTCTTAATCTAAAAGTTGTAATCATTAGTTTTAAGGGCTTTGGTGAGATCGGCTTTTAAGGAATGAGAGGAAGCATTATGAATGGCATAGGCAATAAGGATTTTTAGAACAACAAATTTGTAAGAAGGATGATGGTGGGAGTTAGCATGGTATTCTCTTTAACTGTATTACCCTATTTTACTCCCCCTATCCCCATCCCCCCTCTTTTAATCTTATTTCTTCTATCTTACCTTTGTTTTCTTTAATAATTTACTTTATAAATTCTTTTTGATATTTTAATATTTTAACTATTTAATTAACCTTTATCTCTATTAATATTCCATTTTTGGCATAAACCTTTTTTATTTAATTTTAACCTATATCTTTTACTTAATGTTAGTATTTCATCATTATCTTTGTTAGCATTATCTTAATTCATCCATAATCTTAGTCAATTTGACCAAAATTGGGGCAAAAAATCTCAATTTGTCCATATCTTTTATTTTATTTAATTCCTTGTCATTTTAAGAAAATCCTCTTATAAATATTCCTATTGTTCCTAATGTTTCTATTTTTCTTGTTTGACGTACCCCCTCTATTATTATTATTATTATTATTATTATTATTTGACTATCCTAATGTTTATTAACATTAACCGGTCACCCCTCCCAACCTGCATTTTAGTTATTATTATTATTATTATTATTATTATTTGACTGTCCTAATGTTTATTAACATTAATCGGTCACCCCTCCCAACCTGCATTAAAGGCCATTTATCAGTTTATGCTCATTTTCGTCCATATCTTAATTTTATTCTACCTAATCCAATTATTTAATAATTCAAAATAATTTTAATTGTTCTTTATTTGTTCTAATTGTACTTTCCCACATAATATATATATATATATATATATATATATATATATATATATATATATATCCTAACAATCAAATTCTTCATCTATTTAATCATAGTCTAGCACTCCTCGTATCTATAATACAACTTTCTAAAGATGGGTTAAGCGTTCCCAAAAACTCTAGCACCTCAACAATACTACACAGTGTTCTAGAAGAAGTTCACATCAAGAAAAAATCTGGAACGTTAAAGCACTGCCATATATTTAACGACAAAAGGTTTATAGTGTGTTGTGTTATATTTTTTGTAGCATCGAATGTGTTCTAGCCACGAAATTTGGTGGAGAGGCTTGAATACATGTATTCTCCAAAACCTAGAAATCATTTCTAGAAATTCCACCTAGAGACGACTTAATTAAAATAATTAATCATTTTTTTAATATTTCCTAAGTCTAAACTTCGGAACTCGGAGTAATTAAAAGGTATTAATTAAGCCATGGTGAAAATCTTCTAGAAAAATACTTTGATCGAGTTCTAGTTAATCTTAGCCATCGATTAAGTTTTAATCATGGTCGTTGATGTCTCAACGAAAGATTATAGGAAGAAACTCAATGGGGCTTGGAGAACATACATCAGCAGTTCGATTTCACTGACAGATTGATTTCCAGAGTAGCAGCGCTGAGTTGCCAGAGAGAAAGCTAGTGAGCGCGAAGCAGTGAGAGGGGCAGGGATAGTAAGGTCGGAGGAATTTTTCCCAGTTTCGATGAGTGCACTGCAGAGAGGCAGTAAGTGCCACAGAGAGGCAGCACAGAGCCACGTAGAGGAAGCACAGTGCTTCAAGGGAATTATGTATTTTGTTGGGGAGAAGCAGTGATTCAGTGCCAGAAGTCAGAGAGAGTTTGGAAACCAGGAGGATCCATCTTCTAGACAACAGTGGATCAAATAGCGAGAGGGAAAGCAGTTCCGAGTTGTGGGATGCAGTATTGCGTACGCAGACGCAGTGATTGCGCAAAGGCAGCAAAAAGCAGCTCAACTTGAGCCAAGGTCAGTGTTGGATCGCCTGTGGGAGTGTGATTTTTTTTTCTCACTAGATATATTGTCAGTCATTTCTCTATATGGATTGCTAGATTTGAGCATCCATAGGCTTGTACTCAGATTTACGATTGCATAATATTAAAACCCTATGCTGCTGACCGGTTTTCCCGAGTTGGGTTTTTCCGGGGACTTAGTCCAAAAATAATTGTGTATTTGTTTGTGTGTGCATCTATTCTTCCAGCGTTTTTATTTCTTCTGCAGTATTTATTTTGTGAGGTTGCAATGTATTTGTTTCGATATTTGTCGTAGCACACAGCAAATAAATTGTTTAATTAAATTAACAAATAAAAGAAATAACATCAATTGTTGCGATAAGATTCGGGGTTAGCGGAATTTTCACATCGTGAATGGCCTAGAGCAAACCTATGAATGTAGAAAAATTAATGGAATGGGAAATCAAAGATGACTTCACAAATACTGTCATCGGACAAGGATTCTGCAAGTACATCACTTGGACTAGTCAAAATCTTCCCAGTAAATTTGGCAGACTTGAGGAAAAATGTTTCGGTTTGATTCCCGAATGCAAACCAGCAATATCTGTAAGCCAACAATTGTTTGGTCTTAAGATGTAAAATATTGATGATGTTGCCAATCATATGAATCCATTGGATCATTAATGTCAGTTGGCATAAATAGGAACGTTGCACACATAAACATCCTCATCCCAGGAGTGCACACATGCACATCCTCGCCAGGCACACATACATATCCAGTCAGCAGTTGTCTTCTCACAATGTACATTCTCACCAGGCACACATACATATCCAGTCGGCAGTAGTTTTTTCACAGTTTAGAAGAGAGGATGAGAGCAACAAGGAACAGTCAGACGATTATGCAGTATCTTCTGGCAAAGAAGAAAGGTTAAAAAAGCTCAAATTCAGGTAGTAAAACAAATAAGAGTAAAGTTGTCATTATTGTGAAAATACAGGGCATATAGACAGGAACTGTAATGCACGAGTTGCCCAACTTCTCAAAGGAAATGTGCTTATGACAGAGGAGAATAAAGAGGACTACGGTGTTGCTACTGACGATACCATTGCTGAAGATTGAGGTATCATGACTAACATAGACCATGATGATTATCTGTTTTGAATATGAATGGCCAGTTGCTTAATAAAAGGCAGCCTCATGCAAGCCTCCTAGAAAAGGGAGTGCTAGAGAATGCTTAGTAATGGCTATCTAGGGGAATTCACAATCAAGCTATGAATTGTATTTTTAAACAAAAAGAATGGTGACAGCCCAATGGAGGTACACCAAGTAAGAATGCCAAAATGGTAGAAGCAGAGAAGCAATCATATTCCAAAATGTTCTTGTATTTTGTTAGGAAGTTCATCAAATAATAATTCTAGATATTGTCTGGGGGATTCCCGTGCCATAAGACAGCTTCAAACATGGTACAATCATAACCGTGTAGACATGCCTAGTCAATGTGGATATTTATGATGGTTGCAACTTGCAACAAAACAGATGACATGGGTGGATAAAGGACGCAGCTGTGTCTATGATCTTTTATTGACAACTGTTGAGACAGTACACATAAATAAATTGTTTTTTTCTCAAGAATACATAAATTCAAGAATCAATGCTCAATTACATATGCATAACAATACAGATATTTTTGGGAGATGCTTTCCGCTTTATAGAAATTACCAACTTGATATAATGGTAGGACAATGTCTACAAGATATGCCTTTCAGTACAAAATTGCAATGGAAACTCTACTTATTTCCTCAGTGTCAGAGATGCACTGTAGGTTCTTAAACTGGTGGACAGCACTGATTATGATAATGATGATGTTTAGCATCCTCTATGACCAACAAGGTTTATACAAAGCATTTACACATAATATATCATACCCACCTCAATCAGGCTGATATGTGGAATGTGTAATGCCACAGCAGGTCCCCTGCAATTCTTTCGAAGGAATGAATATCCTACATCAATTGCAAATTTCTTTAGAAATGATGATGACTTCCTGGCTTTGATGTATGAGTGACCCAGTATGTAAGCAACACCTGCCTCCTTTGCCTTAATCAATTCCAATAGCTCTTCCCTTACAGCGGGTGCTACTGTAGGGCTATTAAACAATTCAAATCTGACCCGCCGCTGTCTTCCCAATTGAGGAGCATCCATTTCATACATGGACTGGAGACTCTGTAAAGTTGGAGACTTGCTGCTGGGAACACTCCCCGCTGCATTATCATCCTCATCTGCAATTACCATCCTCATGGAAGATCGAACAGGAGTGCTAATTACTGCCATTCTTCCATCCAGTGAATTTTCATAGCTTGTAGACTGTGATTCTTCAGCTTCCATCTGTATAAATTCAGCAATACTAAGAATAAGTCGATTCTCAAAATCATTATCATCTTTTGGGATATCTTTATACCCATACCTCACAATACATCTGTACATATGGTATACTTTTGGGCCAATGCGACCAATAAGATAACGTTCTTCAGCAGGGACAAATGGAACAGGAACTGATTTGATGCACACAAACACAAGTACTTGATGAAATGCAGGAAGATTTGTGACAAAATGTGAGAATATAGCAGGAACCCCTGTGACCAATTCGGTATAGATTAATCCAATACCAGGAACCCGCACAATTCCAAGGCTTGGTCCAAGTGTGAGAATCCATTTCATAGAAACCTTGTTTTGAAAGTCAAACATGTATTTTCTCCGTGTACCATAATGCCATACATACATGATAACCATAAATATTGCTGCCAAAGCAAGAGGAACCCAGCCTCCCTGTGGCACCTTCATAACAGCGGCTGAGAGGTAGGATACTTCAATCCATCCAAAGAAGAGAAGAAAAGCAATAGCCCATACAAAATTCTTTCGCCATACAATGATTATAACAAGTGACATAAGGCATGTTGTCACAAACATAACAGTGATAGCAGCAATGCCTGTGAAGCAGAATACACAGTTATTTGAAACATGAAATTCCAAAAACTGTATTTTAGAATTCATTACATCTAGAAAGTACCAATATAAATGACAGTGCACTTACCATAAGCATGCCCAATTAAGGTGGTATCCCTGAATCCTACAGTGACGGCAAGGCATAGAACCAAGAGAATCCAATTTATTTCTGGTATGTAAATTCGACCACGGATATGCCTCGAAGTGTGGACTATCTTGATACGTGGAAAACAACCCAAAGCATGGCATTGCTTAACGATTGAAAAGGTTGCTGAAATAACAGCCTGGCTTCCAACAATAGCAGCAAGGGTGGCCACTACAAACACAGGCCAAAAAACACGCTCTGCAACAAAAATTGGCATTTGGGTTATCTTACCATCTTCACAAAGACAAAGTCAAATACAGCTGGTCCCAGCTCAAATCACACATATACTTGTAACTATTCATATGTGCAATTAACTTTACAAGTTTTAAAAAGATGAATCCATGTTACGCAGAAAGCATACACAACAATGAATATACATCCAGGTAGAAGATTCAAGAAACCATAGTTGAAACGCTGCAAATTTATATAATAGCTTACTCCTACCAGGTATTGAATCATAAAAAGTTTTGTCAACAAGATGAAAATTTTTCGAAAGAAAGGCGGCTTGTCCCATGTAAGAGAGTATCAGACATGGATAGACAACTCCTGCAAAGGCAATCTGCATCACAAGTAGTGAATGTTAAGAATCAATTTGTCTGTTGCTTGTAAACACTTTCAAGACATCTGTTTCAGAATAATTGACACACCCGGATGGAAAAAGGAGTGAAGTGTCCAAGATCTGCAAACATCGCCTCTGTACCTGTAACAGATGACAAAAGAACAATCCACTGTCCACCATTACTATAATACATATATGATTGTTTCCAGAGAAATGACATTAAATGTGAGAATTTGCTGAGTTATTCACTACTTAATATCATGGAAAACATCTAATAAAACAGAGTTAGGTTTCCACAAACCTGTAATACATAGGAGTATCCCTCCGAGAGAAATCCATTTATCTTTACCATTATTCCGAAAAAACTTGTATGCATAATAAGGAGAGAGGGCACGTAATATACTAGGATTCCAATAAACAACATTGTATATGCCAACTGCAAAGATGCAGAATAGCCAAGCAATTACAATAGGTGCAAATATAAAGGCCACCCTATGAGTGCCAAAATGCTGCAGAGCAAAAAGGCCAATCAATATAATGCAGGCAAGAACCACCACCACACCTGCAAAAGTATGAATCCAGACATTTATTAATGGCTACAGCCAACAGACATTGACTATAAAGAAAATCTCACGATATGCAGTCAAACTAATGAGTAGCTATTACAAGTGATAAAAATCTTCATTTTAATGAGCATTATATTATGCATGTTACATTCTTTTAATACAAAACGAGTTTTTCATGTATGTATCCCAGCAAGGTATGTGTTCCATGAATGTAACCCTTGGTGGACTGCATGGCTGTTAGAAATCATGAGGTAGAGGATCTACAATGAATTCTCCAACAAATCCTAATCCAATAAACAAGCTGAAAATAAGGAGCACAACAAGAAGACTTCAAGCGAGCACACACAAGTACAGTAAATTGATGTAAGTGCCCTTAGGCAAAGAACGATTAAACACACTTGAATGTGTTGATTGTACAAATGAGAAATGTGGCCCTGTAGTTTATTCATACCACTCCCACTAAGGTTACCTAGGCTGGCATGTGACCAGAAGTTAAGATTAGTTAAATATCTACAGCCCCCCATAAGCTAAACAAGGGGGAATAAAGACAACATTACATCCATAGATTATAAGTGTAATGACCCATTTCGGTTTATAGGCAAAAGGGTATTAGCGTGTGTACGATGTATGCATATGATAGCTACATATGCATACGTCGCATGCCTTGCACTAGTATACTTATTAAATAATTATGAAAGATGTTCAAGTACCTAAATTATTTAAGGGAAGTATTACCTAAAAATTCGAAACTCTCAAAAGATACATATTAAATCTTTTGTAATTACAAAGTTATTAAATAAAATTAACACTTTCAATCTCCTTGATGTAAATATGTACAAATATGCATTTTAAAATATTAATATTCATTTTTAAAATATCAAACACTTAATATAATTATATGGATAACTATACATTTATTTTAATATTATAAAATAAAGTTATGTATTAAATTTCATTTTGTTTAAATATTACAATGAATTAAAATTAATGTTATCAACCTTTATATGTTAAAGTACTTCACCCTGAGGTAACACGTAAAATAGATGACTAAGGCAGAAAATCGGATGAGGGCGGTGGAAGAAGGCGACAACCACCTGAGGACAAGTATTTATCCAAGCACTCAGAGACCAAGTTGGAGGGGGGGGTGGGGCGCTTTACAGAGGGGAAAAATTACAGAGAGGGAAATTACAAAAAGGATGAAATTCTATGTCACTGATAGATGGAAGCATGAGCTCAGTTGTTCTTGAAATTTTGGGCACAGGGGTCAGAGCACCTCGAATTTGAAGTACTTTGGAGCAGGGTACTGAATTTGTGCTCAGTTTGGAAGGGAGGTTTTGGTCGTTTTGGTAATGGGAGCGGGAGGTACTCAACATCAAATTGATAAATTTTGATATTCTGAATGGTCATACTCTGTTAAAAATTTTAAATTTAAGGCTTTACAAAAAGACATGCCACTCACGAAGAAAGTCTTTCACAATCGATAGTGGATCGTGCTAAAAAGGGTCTTCAACAATGCAAACTAATATTTTCAAGTAGAAGAGGGACTAATGAAACAATGGTCTATAATGCAGGTGATTCTGATTGTCGAGGCAGCCGAGCAGGAAAGTCAATAGCATCAATGGGAGCAGAATAAACTGCTTGGCGAAAGATGGCAACAATGAAGTATTAGGATCACCGTAAACATCATCCCCATCCAGTATCAATAAATCAAGCATAATTTGTCATCATTGAACTAGATATCAATGTGTTGCACATCTAGAGAGGGCCCATCACTAAACTACTCATTGAAAGAGGACTCATCATTAGATGGGTTGTCAAAAGGAGGCTCATCATTGCACTACTCATTTTGGAGAGAGTTCTACACATCTAGAGCGAGTTGTCACTACCCACTACTACCTAGGCTGGCACATGACCACAAGTGAAGATTAGCTAAAATATCTCAACAACCCCCTATAACCTAAACAAGGGGTCATATAGATGACATTATATCCATAGATTATCACAAAATATCACCATATCACCCCCTCGTAATACTGAGCTAGTGTCATTGAAAGACATGCCACTCACAAAGAAAGCCTTTTGCAATCAATAATCGGTCGTGCTAAACAGGGTCTTCAACAATGCAAATTCATAATTGTCAAGTAGAGGGGGTCTAATGAAACAAGAGCCTATAATGGGGATGATTCTAGCTATTGAGGAGGCTGAGAAAGAAAGCCAGTGACATCACTGAGAGTGATTAACCGACTTACAAAAAGATGGCAACAATGAAATATTGGGATCATCATTGATGTCATCATCATCATCCAACATCAAAAACTCCAAGCAGAATCTATCATCGATGAACGAAGTATCATTTTGCTTAATGTTGCAAACATCATGATGGGGATTAAATCAACGACAGTCCAAAATCAGAAAAATTTGTAAAAATTAGGAAAAAATCGGTAAAAATCGACAAATACAAAAATATTCATGTTTTTCAATTTTTTTAATATCTAAAGCATCCACAACATAAAATAAATGCCTTGACACATAAATATGAGGAGAACTAATATATAAGATGTGTACTATCATGCCTAGTGCTACATCACACATAACAGTGAATCATCTCCTAAATACTAAGTCCTAAGTCCCAACTCAACCTCAAAATATCAACAAAAAATATAATAATGTATCTCATATGATGAGTCATATACAATGAAATGAACCAAATAAGTAATACTATTGATTTCCTTTGCCCCTCTTGCGATAAAATGTAACAACTTTCCCTCTAGATGAAGAAGGTAGTGAGGTTGGCAGTGGACTCTGTTGTGCTCTAGAAGTTGAAGAACTAGGAGCTATAGGAGGTAGACCACGTCCTCTACTAGTGACAAACGTAGGTGGTGTCACCACCTCCTCATGTTGCTTCTCCTCCTCCTCCTCTATCCCTCCACTACCTCTTGCTCTAACCAATCAAGGGTCGACTCCATGATAGACCTCTCGGCCTCGACCCTCCATGCAGCAGTGGTGTCAATCCCATCCAATGAGATGACCTCCACATCAGGTGTCCTCTCAAGTTGCCTCACCCACAATCGAAGATTGTAGTAGAGATGTAGACAATGTCATTAAGTCGTTGGGACTCCAACCTATACAAGGGTCATAAATTTAATAAATTAACAATTATAAAAAATTATTATTTAATGAATTCAAAAAATTGATTGGAAATTTGGAATATATTAACCTGTTGCGCTTATTGGTGTGTATTTTTTCAAATACACTCCAATTGCACTAGCATCCTGAGGAGCTACATGTTTGGCTAAACACTCGAATGGCAAGCCTTTGGAGATTGGGTATTCCGCCACCATAGCTTCTCCATCGTGCATTTACAACAAATAAGATAAACATAAGAAAAAAATGAAATTTGAAAGTTGAAACAAAGTATGAACTTGAAGAGACAATGAAATTTGAAACAAACTAAAGCTTACTGGCATTTTAGTCTTCCTATCCACAATAGCCATGTCAAAGCTAAATGTGCCATCTGCCATCCTGTATGTATATTCTCCATACCATAGCTTCTCCACCATGCATTTACAACAAATAAGATAAACATAAGAAAAATTTGAAAGTTGAAAGTTGAAGCAAAGTATGAACTTGAAGAGACAATAAAATTTGAAACAAACTAAAGCTTACTAGCATTTTAGTCTTCCTATCCACAATAGCCATGTCAAAGCTAAATGTGAAACTTGCCATCCTGTACGTATATCTCCATTTCTTTGGAGATTTCTACACGTTCTAATGGAGATGGCACCATCCTCTAAACACAAGTGGAGAATTCATCCATGACCTTAGCATCAAATAAGAAAGTTAGAAACCCAAGGAGTAAGAAAATGTGGGGTTCAGGTAGATCCTTGCAAAATGAATGGGACGATGGAGTGTATTGCTCCATCACTCATAAATCACTTCCCATCGGAGTTGTTGTTTCTCAAACCCCTTATCCCCCTTATCATGATAGTAGCTTTGAATGGACTCTTTGGCCCTATACATGGCCTCATACAAGTAGCCCATTGCGGGCTTGTCTCCATCAACTAAGCGAATAACCTTTACCAAAAGTTCAGTAATGCTACACACCTCCTGCACTCCGAGAAGCTTTCTTGGTATGAAACTAACCTACATATGGCCTCTCCCTCTGACTTGCGGCTATATGAGAAAGCACGCCACTCCTTCTGAAAGAAACATTCTCTTCACATCCCACATAGAATTCAGGAGGGATTGAAGAGATATGAAACTGGTGGCAAACCATGTAATGGCAGGGTGCACCAACTCCTTGTTGTTGGTGAATGTTCTCATCAAATGAAGCACAAATGCATGATTATATATAAAATTTGTAATGTTTTTTTATGATTCAACAATATCATAATGTCATATACAATGAAATGAACCAAATAAGTAATACTATTGATTTCCTTTGCCCCTCTTGCGATAAAATGTAACAACTTTCCCTCTAGATGAAGAAGATAGTGAGGTTGGCAGTGGACTCTGTTGTGCTCTAGAAGTTGAAGAACTAGGAGCTATAGGAGGTAGAACACGTCCTCTACTAGTGACAAGCGTAGGTGGTGTCACCACCTCCTCATGTTGCTTCTCCTCCTCCTCGTCTATCCCTCCACTACCTCTTGCTCTAACCAATCAAGGGTCGACTCCATGATAGACCTCTCGGCCTCGACCCTCCATGCAGCAGTGGTGTCAATCCCATCCAATGAGATGACCTCCACATCAAGTGTCCTCTCAAGTTGCCTCACCCACAATCGAAGATTGTAGTAGAGATGTAGACAATGTCATTAAATCGTTGGGACTCCAACCTATACAAGGGTCATAACTTTAATAAATTAACAATTATAAAAAATTATTATTTAATGAATTCAAAAAATTGATTGGAAATTTGGAATATATTAACCTGTTGCGCTTATTGGTGTGTATTTTTTCAAATACACTCCAATTGCACTAGCATCCTGAGGAGCTACATGTTTGGCTAAGCACTCGAATGGCAAGCCTTTGGAGATTGGGTATTCCGCCACCATAGCTTCTCCACCGTGCATTTACAACAAATAAGATAAACATAAGAAAAAAAATGAAATTTGAAAGTTGAAGCAAAGTATGAACTTGAAGAGACAATGAAATTTGAAACAAACTAAAGCTCACTGGCATTTTAGTCTTCCTATCCACAATAGCCATGTCAAAGCTAAATGTGCCATCTGCCATCCTGTATGTATATTCTCCATACCATAGCTTCTCCACCATGCATTTACAACAAATAAGATAAACATAAGAAAAATTTGAAAGTTGAAAGTTGAAGCAAAGTATGAACTTGAAGAGACAATAAAATTTGAAACAAACTAAAGCTTACTAGCATTTTAGTCTTCCTATCCACAATAGCCATGTCAAAGCTAAATGTGCCACTTGCCATCCTGTATGTATATCTCCATTTCTTTGGAGATTTCTACACGTTCTAATGGAGATGGCACCATCCTCTAAACACAAGTGGAGAATTCATCCATGACCTCAGCATCAAATAAGAAAGTTAGAAACCCAAGGAGTAAGAAAATGTGGGGTTCAGGTAGATCCCTGCAAAATGAATGGGACGATGGAGTGTATTGCTCCATCACTCATAAATCACTTCCCATCGGAGTTGTTGTTTCTCAAACCCCTTATCCCCCTTATCATGATAGTAGCTTTGAATGGACTCTTTGGCCCTATACATGGCCTCATACAAGTAGCCCATTGCGGGCTTGTCTGCATCAACTAATCGAATAACCTTTACCAAAAGTTTAGTAATGCTACACACCTCCTACACTCCGAGAAGCTTTCTTGGTATGAAACTAACCTACATATGGCCTCTCCCTCTGACTTGCGGCTATATGAGAAAGCACGCCGCTCCTTCTGAAACAAACATTCTCTTCACATCCCACATAGAATTCAGGAGGGATTGAAGAGATATGAAACTGGTGGCAAACCATGTAATGGCAGGGCGCACCAACTCCTTGTTGCTGGTGAATGTTCTCATCAAATGAAGCACAAATGCATGATTATATATAAATTTTATAATGATTTTTTATGATTCAACAATATCCTTGACAAAAGGAATTTTTCCTATGCCCTCCAACATCAAATCAATGTAGTGTGCAGCACAAGGTGTCCAAAATAAGTTAAGATGCCTCTCCATAAGCATCTTGCCAGTAGCAACATAATTTGCAGCATTGTTCATTATGACTTGGACAACATGTTGTGGACCCACCTTCTTAATGAACATATCCAACAAATCACATAATAATCGTGTATCTTTGATATGTGTAGATGCATCAATAGATTTCATAAACATTGTCCCCTTAGGACAATTAACCAAGAAGTTAATAAATGTTAATTTTAGGATAACAATGGTATGTTCTATGCTTAGAGCAATTTTACTTCAATTTCTTTATTAGCCCAATATCAATAACCAGTTTAGCAATCACATCAACATGATAATAAAATGCAGATAGAACATAAACAATAACAGTAGAAGACTAGCCAAGACAAGAGGACACAAGATATGTATGGCACCAGCCAGGGACAAACCCCAATGTGGGGAACCCTTAATCAATTCTTCTTATAATTCTTCAAAAGTTCAGCAGAGAGAGTACAATGTATAGTATTCACTTGCCCAATTACAGTGAAAATCTTATCAGTCAAATAGCAAAAACAGAAAGCCCTAACCAGAAAGTCAATGCTAGTCAACAGGGCAGAATTCTTCCTCAATTCAGCTCAGTCAAACCCAATCAACTTCGGCCTCCAACAGCAAGTCCAATCAGCCCAAAAATAGTCTGAAAAAGTCCAGTCAAACCTGGTCAACAAAAGTCAACACAACAACCAGCCCTAGCACAATCAATGTTGGTCAAACAAAGGTCAAATTGCCTCGAATTTTGTGCCCAAAACTGCAGCCTGCTCAAACAGAAATCCTCCACCCAAAACCGCACACAAAACAGGTCAATGCTTTGACAATGCAGTCAAAACAGCCTCTACAATTTCGGTCAACTAAGTTCAACGGCTGGAATAGAAAACCCTTCCTTTTCTTCGCACGTGTGGAGAGCAGCCTCTGAATTTCGTACCCAATCAAATGAAGGAGAGAAAAGATTGTGAGTGAGTGAAGTGTCCAAATGAGGAGGAGGCACCATGTATTTATATGTAGACGTTGAGGATGAATAGACGTGATTGTTGGGTTTCTGAGCCTACATGAGTTTGTTGGCCGACCTTGACAATTTGTCCATAATCAAAATAAATTCATAATTCCATTTGTACATGTCAGAATGGGATGATCTTTAGATCAATCCTACACCTTTCGGAGAGAGGAATCCAAGAAAAATATGAGTTGTCCAATGTGAAGTTTGGCCCTAGTTTCCAAATTTAACACTCCCTCTCAACTAGGGAGAACTTCACCTGCCAAACTGTCTGACAATTTGTACCATGCATGTCTCTGTTTTGCTCTACTCTGCTCTACTGAACTATAAAGAAAGAAGAAATGATCGAGAATGTATCATACCATTCTCCACTAACCCAAAGTCAGTCTCCAATAATAGAGAGTGTGCCATACCACTCTTAACTGATCCAAAGTCAATTTCCATTGATCCCAAATCAAAATCAACATTCTAGCATAGGGAGTACAATAGTACATAATGCATCCATCGGTAGTAATATGGTCCCTATCCTCATTTCCCTACTCATTGGCCAAATGAGAGGTGCTTCCCATGAGCCTCCAACTACATGGGTAGGATGTGCCAATAGGAGAAGGTGAACCACTCATCCTATGCATATGTCACCATGGGGTATCACAGGGGAAGGTGAACCACTCACCCTGTACATCGCGCCAATGTTTTTAAAACCGGAACCGGTGACATAATCAGTCCACCTAATGAACTAGTTTACCAACCGGAATTGATTTACCGACCGAAACCGATCTAATCGAGACTGGTTTGGTCTAAACGAACTGGTTTTAGAAAAATACATTAAATAATTAATTTTTAATGAAACAAAACTATTTTTAAGATTTAAAACCATGATTCCAAGCCAATAGAGACAAAATATGCAAAGTTTGCTCATTTATATACCATGTAAAGGTGAATATATCAAAATGGCACAGAGTGCAATACATATCATCGACAAAATAGCAAAAAATATAAGCAATGAGGCTCTAAATGGCTTATAAAGTCCAAAAACAATGCTGCAAGCTATGAGGCCGTTGGCCTACTACAAGTCTACAATGTACACATGATCAATCATCAAGTTCATCACCACTACTAGCCACAGGATCATCATCAGGAGCTACATAGGCATCATTTGGTTCAAAGTCTGATGATGCTTTAGCCTAAACTGCAACCTCAGTAGCAATGCCACCAATAACAATAGAAGTGGACCTAATGGAAGTACAAGTTTGTCGACCTGCACGGCTAGTGCCTTCCATTGGTTCTTTGCCTTTCCTTGATGTTGCTACTGATCCTAGTTCTAATGCCGCCACAAAATCTGCTTCATTCCCCGCTGAAGCCATGTAGATATCAAAATCAGCCTCAAACACAAGATCTTCGATCTCCTCCACCCATTCTGATGTTGGATCAATATCGTCCAACACAATGGGATCTAGATCAAGTGTTTTGTTCATCATTTGGTTCCTCCTCAGTCGAAGGTTGTATTGCACGAAAACAAGATCATTTAACTGTTTTTGTTCCAAACGGTTTCTCTTCTTCATGTGTATGTGCTAAAAAACAGACCAATTGCGCTCACAACCTGAAGCACTGCAAGTTTGACAAAGGACTCTAATTGCAAACCTTTGCAAATGAGGACACTAGCCACCAAATGACTCCCTCCAATGTGCTACAAAGAAAAAGATATTAATTAGTAACTTAGTTTATAATTTGAATTGTAAAGAACGTAAACAATTTTAACTTGAAAAGAAAAACAAATTGGAAATTGGAATTGCTTACTTGGTTGATCCACATCTCTTGCCATCTTTGCCAAGTTTTTGCCAAAGGTACCACCTACCATAGTGAAAACAGTAAGTTGTCTATGTATTTCCAACTGGTTTGCATGGGTAGGGACCATGCGCTCCAAGCAATCAATAAATCCAGCTCTGATCTCCCCATCATGCAGATCTCCTAGCCGATTTTTATAATGATACTTTGGGTTCAAAAAATACCCAGCTGCATGTATAGGACGATGGAGTTGATTGTTCCATCTGTTATCAATGATCTCCCATATACGGCCATATTTAGCTAACCTGTCCTTGTAAGCTACTTGTATCTGCTTCTTTGCCTGATCCATAGCCTCGTAAATGTAGCCCATGGCCAATTTTTTTCCCATCCACCATCCTTAGCACCTTAACAAGGGGCTCGGTAATTTTCACAAGCTCTACAGACCTTTTCCAAAAATAATTGTCTAACACTTCCTTTTTGGTGTCTTTTCCATCTTGTCTACGAGCCCACCAAGATTTAGACCACTCTTCAGAAGAAAACATTTTCTGCAAGTTTTTATGTTGACCATTGAAACATTGCAATGTGAGGAAGTGAGTTGCAAATCTCGTAATTGCAGGCCTAACAAGCTCTTTGCCCCTAGTGTTTTTCCTCATTAGGTTCAATACTCATGAATGGTTGTAAATGTATTTTGTAATGCACTTGGCATGCTCTACAATGTTTTTTACCCACTCCACTTTGCCTATGTCCTCAAGCATGAGGTCTATGCAATGTGCAGCACATGGAGTCCAAAATATGGTCTTATATTTCGACTCAAGCATCTTTCCAACAAGAACATAGTTTGAGGCATTATCAGTGATGACCTGCACAACATGCTGCTCCCCAACTTCCTGAATAATGTCATCCAAAAGCTCAAATAGAAGGGTTGCATCCTTCACCTTATCAGATGCATCAACTGATCTCAAAAACATGGTTCCTTGAGGGCAAGAAACAAGGAAATTAATGATAGTGCGGTTCTTTCCATCGATCCATCCATCTGACATGATGGAACAACCTGTTTTGAGCCATGAATCTTCATCCTCAACCAAATACTCATCAATAGGACCTAACACTGCATTTGGTGCATCACATGGCTTTACTTGGCCTCTTACCCCAGCCAAGTGTTGTTTCAATTTAAGAATACCCCCACCTCCAATAGATTTATGGCATAAATTGCATATCATTTTTCCATCAATTACATCACAATGAGCCCATGCACTCTCCTTTCCTTTTGGAGCCATGTTTGCTTGATATAATTACAATTTGCAAAGAAATCTGCCATTTAAAAAAAAATTGCAGCTAAGCAACAAGGAAAACCAAAGCTAAATTTAGGAAAACAAATGCACATGCAAGCTACAAAATTTGATAGCATAGAACTAGATATTTGATAGCATAGATGATAGAAGTGAGAAGTTTATAAATTTATAACACAAAAAAAATTAATTCATGGACAGCGGTCAAATGAGGAATTTTCAAGTGAAAATCCTTACCTAGAAATGCAAACTAGCTTCCTTAGCCTCCTCTTGAATATGCCAACTCCACTGACAGCTACAAACTATCTCCAAAATAGCTCCAACTCAACCTCCAAGATGATTACTCCAGCGAAAACTCAACATTCTCCAAGCTCCTAAACAAACTCATAAACACTCCAAATCAGATGTGTGAGACAAATGAGAGGGAGAGGGGCCTCTTAAAGGCTTCGAAAGGGTGTTTTTGGAGGGAAAGCACCCTTAGTTTCCCTCCAAAACCCCTAAACTTCATTGAGAAAGCCGCTCTGTGGGTCCTCGGTGGGCATGACAAGTAACTGGCCGATTTAGGACAGAATCGGCCGGTTTGCTACAAACCGGCCGGTTCTGTCCTAAACCGGCCAATTAGGACCAGTTAGTGCCAATTTCTCGCCATCTTGCGTCCTTAACTGGGTTTTTGCTCCAATTCCAACCGGTGGCCCTGCTGACCGGTCGGTTAGACCAGTGACTAGTTAGCTAGGGCGGTTTTAAAAACTATGCATCGCGTTGTATTAAGGGAAGGTGAACTCACTCACCTTATGGTTGCTCAGCGCTCCAAGAAGTACTCCAAGCCCCCTAAAGCTCCCAGAGCTCAACATCCATCTCATATGGGACCCTCATAAGAGGGTCTCTCCACAACTCCAAGTCGTTCACGGAACGATAAGAATTTAACCTTCCCCAGGGGCTTCATAAGAATATCAGCGACCTGATCATCAATCCCAATGTGTTGGAGCCTTACTGCTCCCAGTTGTACCATATCTCAGATAAAGTGGTACCTGATATCAAATTGCTTGGAGCTGTCATGAAACATGGGATTCTTCGAAAGACATATCCCACTCTAGTTGTCGCAGAAGATCACGGTGGTATCCAGCACATGTCCAAACAGCTCACTAAAGAGCTTCCTCAACCAAACAGCTTCACAAGAGCCCAAACTCGCAGCAATCTATTCAGCCTCAGCGATGCTCAAGGCAACCAACTTATGCTTCCTGCTCATCCATGATATCAAAGCAAAATCTAGAGAGAAGCAACATCCAGATGTGCTTTTATGATCCATCACACTGCATGCCCAGTTTGCATCAAAGTAACCATGGAGCCTCACATTCTCGGCAGTATATCTCAATCCATAAGTGATTGTGCCCCGAAGATATCTCAAGAGATTCTTGGTAGCAATCCAATGTTTGTGATGAGGCTCAACCATAAACTGGCTCATTGTATTCACTGCAAAACATATGTTCGGACGAGAGTTCACCAAGAACATCATGGACCCCACGAGTTGACGATACTCAGAAGGATTTCCCAAATCAGGCCCATCAGCGCTTACGCCGAACTTCTTGAAGTTAAGTTCCATCAGAGTAGTCACAGACTTGCAGTCCACCATCCCAAATCTTTCAAGTATCTTCACAACATATTTTCCTTGAGAAAGGAAAATCTCCCCTGGCTTTGTTGGAAATACTTATAGGGGGGTGAATCAGTGTTTCTTTTCAATTATTATTTTTACCAGTTAGATCACTTATATTTAGAACACAAAATGAACAATGATAGGATAAATAATTTTAATAATCAGATATATCGAGTACAATAATAATGTAGAGCTACAATAATAGTGTAGAGCGCCAACCCTAAATGAAGACACCAATCTTCAATCCTTCCAGGCACCAACCTGTACTTTGCCAAGCACCGACTTGGACTTCACAAAGCTCCAACATCTAGGGCTCGAACCTTGTCACTTTGAGGCACCAACCTCTAGGGCTCCAACCCTATCTCAGTATAGGCTCCAACCTGGTCTTCTTGAGGACTCCTATCCTCTAGGGCTCCAACCCACTACTTCAATTCATCGAGATAAGTTCAAAGGTTCTGCAAGGCTTCCAATATCCTCTGCAATAAGCCTTCACAATATATTTTGCTAACACTGCCCTTAATTGATCTCCAAAGCACTTAGCTCATTAATGACAACTTCGCCTTCTCATGAAGGTGTCTCCACAACTCTTCATTGTACCCAAACAAAAACTTCAAGGTCACCTCATGGTGGCTTCAATAATGTATCATGTTCTCCAAGGCTGTCTCAAAGATCAGCTTCTACGCTACTTCCCAACAAAATGTCTTCAAGTCTACAGGGGTCTGTCAAAAACTGCTCCAAGTCTGCTCCAACAGTGTTCAATAATTCTTCTCAAAGGCTGCTCTAAAAAGGTTCAATTAATATTCCTCAAGGGCTGCTCAAACCTTATGTTCTTCAAGTCTTCAAGGGTTGAATAACCACAAGTTTGAGTGTTTATGTTACTGTAGTTTCAAGCCTCCTTACTTATCCTTCCATAGGCCTAACAAATACTGCTCCAAAGTCTGCAGTTCCACAGGTCACTGTCGTATCCTAGCTGTCGTGATAATTATCACTGGTCCGAGCTCCTTTGCACAAGTCTGCAATGTAGTCCGAGCTTGAGCCTGAGGTGAGGTGAGGTACCTAGCTTACTGTCCTTGATGTTTGCTTCTCAAAACTTCAACAACACTGTTCCAAATAATTCTGTGTCAAATCCAACTGAGTGTTATTCCAAAAGAACTGTCTCAAGACTCCAAGTAGCCACAAACGAATTGCCCAAGTCCAATTTTTTATGCTTTTATAATCTGAATTTAATTGTCTCCATAGTCAAGATTAAGATGCCTCAAAACTTCTTAATGTCAAGACTTCAAACTGCTCTAAAGATGTTTGAACAAGTCTTTAACATGTCTTCAAAGACTGCTTCAACAAGGGGCCTTCAATTGTTTCAAAGACTTCCAATACTACTTCAAGACATCATCCAAATATTTTCAATCACAAACTGCTCCAAAGATCTCCACGGGCTCAAAAGTGCAGTCATAGGTCTGAGATGTATTTCCTTAAGGTAATCCAAGCTTCACAAATGTCACTGTCACAACAGATTTACTGCAAAGGTAGTATGTCCTCAGAACATTGATCTACAAATGATGAATTTGTCACAGTAGCAAGTCTTTTCCACAGATCAACATTCTTATAGGTCTGAGGTACTGAGGTCTGAGCCTTGTTTTACCACAGATGACTGTCCATAGATGCAGATGAGCATCTCCACAGGTGGTTGTCCAAGCCTCAAAAAGGTTAAACTTGCAGTGGCTAGGAGGCTGAAATTTCAGGCCTGAAATAGGCCAAAATTGCAGATATTACAAAGGCTGGAATTCAGAAATTAATGCACAGAAAATTCCTTAATTAATTCGTCCTTGTCTCCTTGTTCTGTGATTTCTTTTTGTCTCTGTGTTCTGTGCTATAACTCTGCTTGTCTCAACCAAATTCTGATAGTCACAATGAGGAGTACGGACTTACATTTATACTGGTTTTGACTTTTGACGAAGAGACACGTCTCTTGGTAGTGAGGCCGACACATACAGGTAGGCTTAGGTCGGCTAACAAAGAAAATACATTATTCCGACTTGTAAATTTGTTTTCTCTCAATCTATAAGGAGTTAGAGGGCGTGTGACAGCTCATTGGAAAGAGAAAAATATTCTCTACAGGCTGATGTCAATTTCAACCTTCAATGAGGTCATTTTCCTATCAATAAAATTAATTTTGTGAAACTGTCATCATGGCAGCCTATAATATTTTATGTCTTTGGCATTTAATGTAAAGGTTCCTTCATTAGGGCATCATCCAACAAGGCTAGGGCTTAGGGCATCCTATTTGCCAACCAACATTTATTCATGCATCATATAAGGACAAGGGATTTCATCAATGAGTAAAAGGGTTTCATGGTAAGGGTTTCTTCATTCATCATTAGATCATGCATCAACAATTGATCATGTATCATTAGATCATGCATTGACTCTTTAGGGCTTGTCGTCATATAGATAGAGATATATAGCTAGGGAATTTACATCATCTCATGCATAGAGTCTTCTCTAGGGTTTGCATGAGGTTAGGGCAACAAGGTTATTCATGTATCACAAGAATATTTTCCATCTCCAACAATGCCATATTGACATTAATGACAACCTTGATTAACAAACTTTTCCCAGACCTCCAACCCTAGGAAATAATGCATCAATCCTAGGTCCTTCATCTCGAATTCGAAAGCCAACTCCCTCTTACATTGATGAATAAGAGGATTTGCACCAGTCATAAAGAGATCATCCACGTAGAGTATCAAGATGAGAGGTCTATCATTCTCAACCTTAAAGTAAAGGTTTGGATCAGCTTCACTTCTCGTAAATCTTAACTTCATTAGATAGCTATCGATCTATGTTGCAGGAAACGTGGTACAGAGGTGCGTTTCTGTACGGAAACTGGTACGAAACATGGAAACGCGTTTGGTACGGCCGTGAAATGCGTTTCCGGCCGTACTGCCACGTTTCCCGAAACAGAAACGTGGCCAGTACGGCCGGAAACGCGTTTCACGGCCGTACGACCCACGTTTCCTCCTTAACTTGTGTTTTTTTTAAATTAGTTTTTTTAAATTTATTGTTATGGTATGTTAGTGACTTCTAGTTGCTTCTAGATGCGTGTCTAAAGTTATAAAAGTGAATTTTTTGCCCTAGTGTTAATATGCAGTGCATCAGGAAATTTGAGGCATATGCAATTCATGGTAATGTTAAATTCTTAAAGTAAAAGTGATATTCTCCTTTATTTTTCATTTTCATCCTTTTAAATTTTTAACATTACCATGAAATGACTCAGGATGTTTGAGAGTGGTTTCGCCCTCATTGGATTTCCTATGGAGAAAGTAGAATTTCAGATCTCACTCAAAATCCAGCAGACTTATTTGTTGTTCAGGATTTCAGGATTGGGGGGATTGCAATGTTTCCATTGGATTTTATCATGTACTAGGTAACTTGTATTTAATCAAGAGAACCAAGCCCTCTATGCAGGGGAAACTCCCAGTAATCAAGATCATCTAGGGTACTAGGGTATGAAACTTGTATTTAATCAAGAGCACTAAGGTCGTTCGACTATGTAGGAGGAGACTCCCAATACAACAGTGTTCCTTCTAAAGAATGGGATGTGGATGAAGAAAATCATGATTTGGATCTCTCTCTTGCAGCCTTATAGTCTTTATTGTACCTGCAGCCTCATATATTAATATAAATAAACTCTGATTTTGAGATTTGGATATATAATAAAGGTTGCTTTTGGATATTCCGATATTTTTATTTTCATTATGTGATCATTCATGAGTAAATGTGATGTAAATTGATGTTTAAGTGTAATAAATTATAATGTATCATTTATGCTTTATGATTGCACATATATATATATTATTATATATATATATATATAATATATATAAACTATATTTGTGTTTCCCCGTTTCCAAAATTTGGGGAGGTCGCATTTCGTATCGCTTCCCATTCGGAAACTCATACCCGTTTCCCGTTTCGTGCAACCTGGCTATCGATCCTCTCATACCAAGCCCGGGGTGCTTGCTTCAACCCATAGAGGGCTTTTCTCAACCTGCATACATGTGTTTGACGATCTTGAACTTCGAACCCCTCAAGTTGTTCTACATAGACTTCCTCCTTAAGTGAACCATGCACGAACGCAGCCTTGACATCCATCTGGTGGAGATTCCATCCATGCGAGGTAGCAAGGGCTATAACCGAATGGTGGTGTAGCAGGTAACCGGTGCAAATATCTCATCATAATCTACACCTTCCTTTTGAGAGAAGCCTCGAGCAACGAATCTGGCCTTGAACTTTTCAGCACTTCCATCAGCTCCATGCTTGATCTTGTAGAGCCATTTCAAGGTGACAACAGGTTTGTCCTTGGGTCTAGGAACCACATCCCAGACATCATTCTTCATAATCGACTCATACTCTTCGTTCATTGCATCCTTCCAAACTTGGTATTTGGCAGCTCTTTCGAATGTGCAAGGCTCAGATTAAACAATGGTGCTCATTGCAATTAAGTACCCTTGGTACCTATTCGGCTTCTTTCTTTCACGAAATGTCCCCCTAGGTGCAACATGTCTCTCGGCATCCTCGAGAGTCTCCCTAAACCATGAAGGTCTTCTTTTCAAAGAGGAGGGCTCATGAGGAGGTGGATCGATGGGATCCATTGGTCCTTTAGCATTGGGCACTTGCTCATCCTGCAATTCTACCTGCTTTCCGGAATCTGCTTCTTTGTCCTTCCTTGGAAGAAGAAGGTTACTAATCTTCCCAAGGGCAGTGTCCTCATCGAAAGTGACATCAGGACTTATCTCCACATCTCTTTGACCAAACACATAGGTTCGATATGCCTTAAAAGTTTCATTGTAGCCCACAAATGTTCCTTTCTTCCCATAAGCATCCAATTTGCTTCTCTTTTCTTTCGACACATGAAAATATACGGGGCTACCAAAAATTCTAAAGTGAGAAACATCAGGTTTCTTACCAATGAAAACTTCTTTGGGAGTTTTGGAATTCAACGCTTGATGAGGGCTTCTATTTTGAACATACACGGCGGTGTTTGCAGCTTCATCCCATAAGAATTTCAAAAGGCTTTGATCATGAAGCATGGCACGAATGGCTTCTACGATAGAACGGTTCTTCCTTTCAGCAACACCATTTTGCTCAGGGGTATATGCGATAATAGTCTCCCTCTTAATGCCAGCTTCTCTGCAATAATATTTGAACTCATTTGATTCATATTCGATTTCATTATCGGTCCTCAATATTTTGATCTTCTTTCCAATTTGATTTTCGACCAAAGCTTTGAAAGAACAGAACCATGAGAATACTTTGTCCTTCTTCTTCAAGAAATATATCCAAGTCTTGCGAGAGAAATCATCCATAAAGATAGCATAATATAAGTATCCTCCTAATGAGTTCACGAGCATTGCACCAGATAGATCAGAATGAATCAATTGCAATATGTCAATAGTCTTCCTATCACTTGAGGGGAATGGTCCCCTTGTATCCTTTCCTTCGACACACCCCTGACAAACACCTATGTTCTACTTTAAATTCGGGCATACATGTCACCATCTTCCTCACATCAGGTAGAGCCTTATAATGTAGATGAGCAAACCTCTAGTGCCATAATTCGGATTGAAGTGTTGTGTGGCAAGACATAGCTCCCAATGGGCCTCCTCCAACTTGATATAAGATATCAACCCTGAAGCCAAGTATAATTGAAATTTTTATTCCACACACAAACCTTTCTATCGATGAATGCCACCTTGAATCCTTTGTCCTCCATCGTTGAGATAGATACCAGGTTCTTCTTTAGATTGGGTACATATGGTACTTCCTATAGATGAATAGTATTACCCTGATTCAATTGAAGAGTAACGTTCCTAACTCCCTTCATGGGATAGGTGGCATTGTCTCCAAGGAAAATTTCTAAATTTGTATCCCTTTCAATCAGATTTGAAAGAGCTTCCTCATACCCAGTGAAGTGCCTTGAGGCACCACTATCAATCAACCAATTTCCCAAAGTGTCCGGAGGAGATGTAGTAGAAAGGGCAGATATAAGATAGAATTATTTTTGCTTGTTATCAACAACATTAGATTCATCATCTTGGTGTTTCTTGATTTCTTGGGAGGGAGACCATTTCCTTGATTAGGAGCGAGAGCATTCCTTTTTCCTTGGTTGTCGAATCTGCCATTCAGTTGATTATTGTTGCCCCTGAAATTGTTGTTGTTGTGGTTGTCATCATCATGGCGTGTATCCCTTCTATTAGGACACACCCTAGCATAGTGACCAAACTTGTTGTAAATGAAGCATCTTCCCTTCCTTCCATTTTTGAAACCCGACCTTCCTTGACATTGCTTCTTTGAACCTACATTATTATTCTTTTTGGCATGAGTGGAGAGTGCAGTGGGATGATTCCTATTTGAAGGCATATCTAGTTCCATCATCCTTGTTTCTTCTTGAGAGCATCTAGTCAGCAATTCTTCAAAACCTGGAATCTTGTCGTTGTTAAGAATAGTAGTGTTGAACACGTGTCATTCACGAGGGAGTCCTCCAAGGGCAATGAGAGTAAGCTCCCTATCAGCAATAGCTTCTCCAATTGAAAGAAGATCATTTTTTATCTCAGTAATCCTCATGAAGTAGGATTGAATATCTTCGTTTCTTCCTTTCTTGATATCCTTTAGCTTGTTCTTGAGGAAAAGAATTTGATTTGCATTGCTAGATTTGAACATGCCAACCAACCTGTCATATATCTCCTTTGATGTGTTCAAATCGGAAACGTAAGCAACTAAATGCTTATGAATAGAAGCTCTGGTGATCTTCTTGGCTTTGACTTCACCCTTCTTGTACTTGGTCTTAGCAGCAGCCAGTGCATTAGAAGGAGGTTCTGAAATCTTTCCCTGCATATAATCCATAACATCTTGTTCTTCTAATGTCAAATCAAGAGACATCTTCCATGCATGATAATCAGACTTATCATGAAGCTTGTCATTAGACTTGAAGTAGGATGTGGAGGCCATTGATTCTTGTCTTTGATCAGTGATTGCTCTTCTCACTCTTGCTTGGGCTTTGTCTTAACCTCAACTCCAATACCATGTTAATTTTAGGATAACAATGGTATGTTCTATGCTTAGAGCAATTTTACTTCAATTTCTTTATTAGCCCAATATCAATAACCAGTTTAGCAATCTCATCAACATGATAGTAAAATGCAGATAGAACATAAACAATAACAGTAGAAGACTAGCCAAGACAAGAGGACACAAGATGCCACCAACTAGGGACAAACCCCAATGACCCTTGACAAATTCTTCTTCTAATTCTTCAAAAGTTCAGCAAAGAGAGACAGTACAATGTATAATATTCACTTGCCCAATTACAATGAAAATTTGATCAGTCAAGCAACATAAACAAAAAGCCCTAACTAGAAAGTCAACGCTGGTCAACAGGGCAGAATTCTTCCTCAATTTAGCTCGGTCAAACCCATTCAACTTCAACCTCCAATAGCAAGTCCAATCAGCCCAAAAACAGTCTGAAAAAGTCCAATCAAACCTGGTCAACAAAAGTCAACACAACAGTCGACCCTCGCACAGTCAACATTTGTCAAACAAGGTCATAATGACTCGGATTTCATGCCCAGAACTGCGGCCTACTCAAACAGAAATCCTCCACCCAAAACCGCACTCAAAACAACGCAAGTCAGAACATCCTCTGCAATTTCATTCAACTTTGTTCAACGTCTGGAATAGAAAACCCTTCCTTTTCTTCGCACATGTGGAGAGCAGCCTCTGAATTTCATACCTAATGAAATGAAGGAGAGATAAAATTGTGAGTGAGTGAAGTGTCCAAATGAGGAGGCCCCATGTATCTATATGCAAACGTTGAGGATGAATAGACGTGCTTGTTGGGCTTCTGAGCCAACATGAGTTTGTTGGCCGACCTTGACAATTTGCCCATAATTAAAATAGATTCATAATTCCATTTGTACATGTCAGAATGGGATGCTTTTTAGATCAATCCTACACCTCTCGGAGAGAGGAATCCAAGAAAAATATGAGTTGCCTTATGAGTTGTCGAATGTGAAGTTTGGCCCTAGTTGCCAAATTTAACAATAAGGCTTCTACCCTTTTGATTAGTCCAACCATCTGACATCACAGTCCATCCTATGTGTGCCCATGATTCTCTAAACTCCTCTAATCTCTTAGAGTAGTCAACCTTTCCATTTTGAAGAATGTGCCCTCTAAAGTCATCATATGAAGGGACTTTGTACCCTCAGCGAACAATAGCAATAGCATCAACCGCGGGTTGGAAAAATGGATTGTTCCTGGCAATGCTAAAAGGAATATCACTCCAAAGAAAAAACGTGCCCAACAACTTGTCAGCTTCTTCCTTCTCTTTTTTTTTAAATCACTGACAAGATAGATGGTTGTGCACCAAGTGTGGTTCTAGGAACAAAAGATGATGAGGTAGCTACAGGGTTGGGTGTAGATGTTGATGGTGAAGTAGAACCAGTACCACTCTCACAGTCACCGCCTAATCCTAACACTACTTCCTTCTATTTGACTCTTCAGAGCTACCATGGGCAATTTGGCTGTCTCTATTTATTCTAATTATTTGAGGGCTTTTCGGATGATTTTTGGATTTGTATTTGAGCAAGGCCCTACTTCATGTTCAAGAACTTGTGCAAGGTGATACTTCAATCTGTATACCCTCCTGTCATATGATGCCCACATAACTTGCAAGTGAAATTTGATCTGTCAAATCCTCCATTAGGTTCACCAAATTCCCACAGAGGGTTTATTTTCCTTGGCATGTTTGTAACTTTGTTAAATCTTGAGTTTTAATGTAAGATTGAAGTTTGAAGTTTGAACCTAGGGCACAAGAAGAATTGCAAGTTAAACAAATGAAATTAAAATTTACATACAACATTTTGAATTTTGAAAAAAAAATACCTCAACTCAATGCAACAATAATGACAAAAAATTACACTTTCAAACCCCAAGCAAAAATGATGGAAAAAAACTAGGGGGCAAGAAGAAATTAAACAAATAAAACTAACAATCAAGATTTTTGCGTTTTTTACCAAAAACACACTCTCCACTAAATGCAACAAAAATGACAAAAAAAACACTCAAATCCAAACAAAAATCATGGAAAATAAATGGGTGATAGAAACCCAACGAAAAACAAAAAAATGGTCAAATTTGATGCCCATACTTGAAAACCACACTCTGTTGAAGAAACTTGATCCAAACTTGAATTTTTTTTGCTTGGGATGCTAAATTCCTTCCCTTTCTCCTCTCTTGCCATTGTAGATGAGTTCTCCTCCTCCTTAGCTCTCACTCTTATCCTCTGTCTAAAAAATGAACCAATAAAAAACCAAAAATTGCCTTTAAAAGCTCGTTATTTCTGTAGCCCGCGATTTTTACCCAAAAATCGTAGTTTTTCCCTATTTTTTCAACTTGAAAAAATCATCAATAGCATCGGTCGATAAAATCGCTAGCTCGAAAAGTTCTATCGCTCATCAATCACATCCCATAAGAGTTGTTTTCAAATTTCTCATCCCCCTTATCATCATAGTCGATCTGAATGGATTCTTTGGCCCTATCGATGGCTTCATACAAGTAGTAGCCCATTACGCGCTTATCTCCATTAACTAATTGAATAACCTTTACCAAAGGTTCAGTAATGTTACACATCTCCTGCACTTCCGCCCAGAAGCTTTCCTGGTATGAAACTAACCTACATATGGCCTCTCCCTCTGGTTTGTGATTATATGACAAAGCACGCCACACCTTTGAAAGAAACATTCTCTTCACATCCCACATAGAATTCAGGAGGGATTGAAGAGATATAAAACTGGTGGCAAACCATGTAATGGCAGGGCACACCAACTCCTTGTTGTTGATGAATGTTTTCATCAAATGAAGCATAGATGCATGATTATATATCAATTTTGTAATGATTTTTGATGATTCAACAATATTCTTGACAAAATGATTTTTTCCTATGTCCTCCAACATCAAATCAATGCAGTGTGAAGCACAAAGTGTCCAAAATAAGTTAGAATGCCTCTCCATAAACATCTTGTCAGCAGCAACATAATTTGAAACATTGTCCGTTATGACTTGGACAACATGTTGTGGACCCACCTCCTGAATGAACACGTCCAACAAATCACATAATAACAACGCATCTTTGATATGTGCAAATGCATCAACAGATTTCATAAACAATATCCCCTGAGACAATTAAGTTAATAAGGCTTCTACCCTTTTGATTGGTCCAACCATCTGATATCACAGTGCATCTTGTGTGTGCCCATGATTCCCTAAACTCCTCCAATCTCTTACTCTAGTCAACCTTTTCATTTTGAAGAATGAGCACTCTAAAGTCATCATATGCAGGGACTTTGTACCCTGGGCCAACAATAGCAATAGCATCAACCGCAGGCTGGAAAAATGGAGTATTCCTGACAACACTAAAAGGAATATCACTCCAAAGAAGAAACTTGCCCAACAACTTGTCAACTTCTTCCTTCTCCCTTTTTTAATAACAGACTAGATAGATGGTTGTGCACTAGGAGTGGTTCTAGGAACAAAAAATGATGAGGTAGGTACAGGGTTGGGTGTACATGTTGATGGTGAAGTAGAACCCATAACATTCTCACGGTTACCTCCCAATCCTGACACTCTACTCCCTGCTATTAGACTCTTCAGAGCTACCTTGGACAACTTGGTTGTCTCTATTTCTTCCAATTATTTGAGAGCTCCTTGGATGATTTATGGATTTGTATTTGAGCAAGGCCCTACCTCATGATCAGAAACTTGTGCAAGGTGATACCTCAATCTGTATGCCCCTGTCATATGATGCCCACATAACTTGCAAGTCAAATTTGATCTATTAAACCCTCCATCAGGGTCACCAAATTCCCATAGAGGGTCTCCTTCGCATGTTTGTAACTTTGTTGAATCTTGAGTTTTAATGTAAGATTGAAGTTTGAAGTTTGAACCTAGGGCACAAGAAGAATTGTAAGTTAAACAAATGAAATTAAAATTTACATACAACATTTTGAATTTTTGACAAAAAAACCCTCAACTCAATCCAACAATAATGGCAAAAAATACTCATTCAAACCCAAGCAAAAAAGATGGAAAAAAACTAGGGCACAAGAAAAAATTAAACAAATAAAACTAATAATCAAGATTTTGCATTTTTTACCAAAAAAACCTTCTCCACTAAATGCAACAAAAATGGCACAGAAAACACACTCAAATCCAAACAAAAATCATGGAAAATAAATGGGTGATAGAAACCCAAAGAAATACAAGAAAAAATCAAAAAAATGGCCAAATTTGTTGCCCATACTTGAAAATCACGCTCCGCTGAAGAAATTTGATCGAAACTGGAATTTTTTTTGCTTGATGCTAAATTCCTTCACTTTTCTCCTCTCTTGCCCTTGTAGATGATTTCTCCTCCGCCTTCTCCTTAGCACTCACTCTTGCCCTCTGTTTGTAAAATGCACCAAAGAAAAAACCAAAAATTGCCATTAAAAGCTCATAGTTTCTGTGGCCAGCAATTTTTACTCGTCGACTTTTTTCCTGATTTTTTCAACTTGAAAAAATCGCCAATAACATCAGACAATAAAATTGTTAGCTCAAAAAAAGAGAAAAAAATCGCATTAAAATCGCGATGTTCACAACACTACGAGACACAACTTACCAAGCAAGGATCAAAACCATCCCATTGTAAAGTCAATGGGTGAGATAACACTTGCATTAATAGGTAAGGATCACAACCATCTTATAGCATGTCGATCTTCCCAACAATGACCCTTAAAAGTCATGTGGTAAAACACCTGCATCATAATCAGATCTTGGGTGAGATACCTAACTTACCAATGGTAAGGATCACACGCCTCAAGCCTCCTTAACCCATTGGCCAGATGGGGAGGGACAAACTCAACAAGCCCGTCTTGATAGGAGGAGATACTCGACTTGTCATGAAAAACAAGGATCACACACCCTATAGTGACAATAGGGGAGATTCCTGGCCTACTACAAGAGTAGGGATCACACACACCTATTATCCAAAGATCCCTCAACCCCAAGAGCACTCAATGCTCCATTCCACACCCTGGGAGCTCAACAAAGGGGAAGAGCTAAGCTCAATGTTTTTGATCAGCGAGGTCCCCTTCCTCTCATCAGTGCCTTCACTAGGATTACGATTATTAGTCCTGGCCATAGTGCATGACACTGGGAGATCATCAGGTCAACCGCATTCATACATGTTGTAACTCAAGAATCCAAATGTTTGTCGGCTCATCAATCATGAAGGTGATGAAGTCTCATGCCTTTTTTATTTCATCATATCCTGGATATCTAATCTATCATGAAACACATGATTTTATGCATGTTGAATCCAGTGTTTTAAAAACCGACCAATTCACTAGCCGACTGGGTCAAACCGGGAAAAAAACCCAGTTTGACCCCTCACTTCGCCAAAAAATTAGAAAAATCGGTCCTAACTAGCCAATTTAGGACAAAACCGGTCAGTTTATGGTCAAACTGGTCAATTCCATCGTAAATCAGTCGGTTTATTGCTAGGCCAGCTATAAACCCCACATGATGCATTTTTGTGAGTTTTGAAGCTGTTTTGAGGGAAATTTGGGGTTGTTTCCTCCAAAAATAGCCCCAACAAGAAAAAATGCCTACCCTCGCATTTTCCTGACACATCTCAACCCTAGCAATGTTGGCAATTAATGGTAATATTTAAGTAAAAGTGACATTTCCGTTAATTTTCATTTTCATCCTTTTACTTAAATTTTTAACATTACCATGAAATGATTCAAGATGTTGAGGAGATGAACCCTTCAATCAAACCAAAATCACTGGTTAAGCATGTTAAACCTTTTCAATTTCTATCATGCTATAAGGTTGAGCAATCCAAGTCTAAAGACTTTGAGCTAGATGATGTTTATGTATCTCTTGTTGATGATGGTTATGTATTTGTAGTAGCGTTGAATCAATGATGAATTTCGTAAGTGACCATCTTGATTAGTGATTTGTAGTTTTTATATCTATTTTTGCTACTACTACTAAAGTTGTAGAGGAGTTTTAGGAGTCCTAAAACTCTGAGCCATATTATTTATGTAGCTCATGTTGATGATCTCTTGTCCAGTAGTGGTGATAAGTTTGATCATGATGAGTGATCATGTTGTTGATCACTGATATGTAGACTTGTAGAGCATTGTTTTCGAACTCTACAAGCCACTTAGAGCCTCATTGATTATGTACTTTGTTGTGGATACGTATTGCACTTGATGCCATTTTGATATATTCATCTTTACATGGTAGATGAGCAAACCTTGCATATTTTGTCTCTTATTGGTTTGGAATCATGGTTTTAAATCTTAAAAAACAGCTTTTTATTAAAAACTGATTATTTTATGTATTTTTTTAAAGACAAGTTCATTTAGACCTGACCAGTCCCGGTTTGACCCGTTTCGATTTGAATCCCGGTTTATTGGGTGGACTGATCCAACCATTGGTTCTGACTTTTAAAACTATGGTTGAATCTCACAATAAGTCATAGTCGAGCCTAGCATATAAACATCTCTCAAAGAACTTGCAACCAATCATCAATGCATACAAAGTGCTCATATCCGGCATCGGCTCAAAGAACTCATTGAAGAATTCAATCATACTACTTTATGCAGTACCAAGAGAAGTAGTTTGTTGTTTTCCTGTTATATAGGACATCAAATCAAATATTATGTTAAAGTAAATATATGTCAGAAAGAACATAATACCTTATTCATTCCTTCTCCCTCTCATACAGAGAGGCAGCAATCACAAGCCAAAGCTTGTCTTCAGCAGCATTACCTTAATCTGTGGAGATGTCTCTGTCTCTTTGGCTCTATCTAACATACAGCGCATAATGCAAATCAAGAATTCAGCTCATCGTGGAAATCCATTAAATTTGTATTTGAAGAGGAGGCTCTTTCGATTGCTTTAGTGTAGTCCATCTTGCCAAGCATACTTCCCTTTACACGGAAGCCCTCATCATCACTTCGCTCCCTCTAGCAATGAACACTGAAATGGTCCAATCCTGCCATAAATAAGTTGTTAGTGCATATAACCAAAAATTAAAGACATGAAGGCACGCAACAACCCGAAGAGAGGTAGGTGTCTGCATCAGAAGATCATCAGTCCAAATATGGTAAGGCCGTAGGGCTTGCTCAAATCCATCTGGGACTTTCTTCCATCTTCACATTTTTTAACCATCATCAAACATTGCTTCATCTTAGTTATTAAGAATGGTACTTGTATGAGAACCATATCGCTCTCAATATCATATTGTTGCCTTCAATCTACTCCCTTTGAATAGGAAGCTTCTTCAATCATCATCAAGATCATAGTTTTCTTTATGTTAGATCACACAAGATTGCTTGATCACAGAGTCAAATTATATTGGGTTCTCATATATATGACAAGTCATCATCAGCGTCTTGAATGAATATGTCATCAATCATTCATCAATGGTTAATGTCATGTAATTAAGGTAGCTAACAAGTGTACCTCCATAAAATATCAAATCTGTCAAGCCAAGCATTAACTCCATAAGGCAAAAATGATCCACTGTTCTATTCCATCAGGTAGGTCTTCATTATATACATGAGGGAGAGATTGTTCAGTTCATCTCCCGATGACTGTTCATATTTCCTATTTATCTATTTACGTAAATTCACCCAATCACAAGGATTAGGTGTCAACATTCCCCCCCTTAATCTGAAGGGATGTTGGTGAGTCCAAGCATCATTCTGAATAATTCAAGCTTTTCTCTTCCAAGCGCTTTGGTGAAGATGTCTGCAATTTGCTCATTTGTGGAACAATGACGGAGATGGATTGTTTTGGCCTCAACATGATGTCGAATCAGATGATATTTAGTATTGATGTGCTTCGTTCGATCATGGAACTTTGGGTTCTTGGCCAACTTTATTGCAGAGGTATTGTTAATCATGAGTGGAGTTGATTGTACTTGTTTTACCTGCAAATCTTCAAGAATTTTCCTGAGCCACACAATTTCTTTTGTTGCTTCAGCTGCTGCCACGTATTATACTTTTGTTGTGGAATCTACTGGAACTAATTGTTTGTGTGATCTCCAGGAGACAGCTCCTGATCCAAGACTCATAGCATATCCTGAAGTTGATACCCCAGTGTCTTTGTCTCCATCGAAGTCTGAACCAGAGTATCCAATCAAACTGAAGTCGTCCACCTGTGTATATTTGATTCCAAAGTCTTGAGTTCCCTTCAAGTACCTTAGAACTCTTTTTGTCGCAGACCAATGTCCCTCACAAGGCTTTTGCATAAACCTGGAGAGGATTCCAACAGCAAACGAAATGTCTGGTCTGGTAGTAGTTAGGTAGTTGAGACTTCCTACAAGCTGTATATACTTTGTTGCATCCTCAAATTTTTTTCCTTCAATAGATGTGAGCTTTAAGTTTTGTTCCATTGGAGTAGTAAGAGGATTGCACTCTGTCATGCCAAACATGTTCAACAGATCTCCAATGTATTTCTTTTGAGCAAGAAATATGGACTTTGGATATTGGGTTACTTCAATGCCAAGATAGTAACGAACATAACCCAAATCAGTCATTTCAAAACTTTTCCCCAATTCCTTCTTTATGGATGCAATGTAGCTTTCATTGTTCCCCGTCATCAAAAGATCATCTACATATACCACAAGATATACAATTGTTTTGCCAACTTTCTTGACAAATAAAGTTGCATCATCAAGATCAAAATGTTTGAAATTGAGTTTCAGAAGATGCTCAGTTAGCTTTTCATACCAAGCTCGCAGTGATTGTTTGAGGCCATACAAGACTTCACAAGTTTGCATACTTTATGTTCATGTCCTTTCACAGCAAATCCTTCAAGCCGAGACATAAAAACATTCTCTTTTAGATCTCCATTCAAGAAAACAGTTTTTACATCCATTTGATGGACTTTCCAACCGTTCTGAGCTGCTAGGGCAAAGAGTGTCCAGATGGTAGCCCATTTTACTGTGGGGCAAAAGTCTCCTCATAATCGACCCCTTCCTTCTATGCAAAACCTTTTGCCACAAGCCTGGCTTTGTGCTTGTCAAGTGAGCCATCAGCTTTATACTTGTTCTTGTAAACCCACTTGCAGCCAATTGGTTTGGTTCCCAATGGAGGATCAACTGGCTTCCAAGTTCCATTCTTTATCAAGGCATCATACTCCTTTTGCATTGCTTCTTTCCATTCATCATGAGAAGCAGCTTCTTTGAAGGAAGTTGGTTCAATATTTGTAGACCAATTAAATTCACAATCATAAGAAAAATCCATATCAATAGGTGAATCAGAGTCATTTACATCACCTCCATTTTGCTGGGTTGAGTTTCTAGTTCCTGTCTTTCCAACCTCATCAGGATGAACACTTTCAAGTGTCTTTGTCAACCACTTTGGGGGACCTTTTTGAGATGGTCCAGGCTGCTCCATTGATTGAGTTGGGAATTAATCAAGATTGAGTCTCCCAATTTTGTCAATCACATCACTCAAAGTATCATCCATTGTTGGAGTTTTAGGCGGGGGAGAGAGTGCTTTAGAAGAAGATTCCACAGGTTGATCTAGTATAGGAATCCCCCCTTCAAGATGTGGAATCTGATTATCAAATTCTTGAAATGTTTTTGCATTTGCGAATCTATCCAAGTGATCAAGTTGCCGCTCAACAACATTGTCTGTTTTGGATGATTCAATAAATAATACATCTCTAGATACAACAAATTTTTTATTGACTTCATCATAGAGATGATATGCTTTGGAGGTGTTTGAATACCCCAGGAAGATACACTTACGACTCCTTGCACCAAGTTTGTTTCTATGTACCTTTGGTATCAAGGCATAACAGGCGGAACCAAAGACCCTGAGATGCTTTACCAAAGGAATGTGTCCATACCACATTTCATAAGGAGTCTTGTTTCTAATAGCATTAGATGGACATCTATTCTTTACATATACAACACATAGAACTGCATTAGCCCAAAACATCAATTTTACATTTTTTAAAAACATCATGGAGCGCACCATATTTAAGATTGTCCTATTCATTCTTTCAGCTACTCCATTCTATTGGGGATTATAAGGCACAATTGTTTGATGTTTAATCCCATGTTGGCGAAGATAGTGTTCAAATTCATTTGATGTATATTCTTTTACATTATCAGTGCGAATAGACCCAATATGAGATTGTGCATCATTTTCAATCCATTTATGAAAATTCTTGAATGTTAGGAAAGCATCAGATTTGTCTTCAATAAATAAACCCAACACATTCTGGTGTAATCATCAATAAATGTCATGATATATTTATTTCCATTTGCAGAAGGAACAGGCATTGGACCACATAAATCTGAATGAATAAGTTCAAGCTTCCTATGTGCTCTTTAATGTGAGTCATGAAATGACTGTTTACTATGCTTTCCTAGAATGCAAGCATCACATTGCTTAAAGTTTTCTAGGAATTGTAGGCAAACCAGCAACACCATTTTTCTTCAATAAACGGAGACTGTCATAGTTTAAATGTCCAACTCTAGCATGCCATAATAAACTTGATGGAAGTGTACCTTCTTCATGATGAGTAATATATGAGAAATGTTGTTTATGAGCAGATGTTCCTTGCAGTTTGAGAAGTCTTTCTTCTTCTATTCCCCTCATGACAAGTGAGTGATCAGATGATTTTCTCACCTCAAGCTTGCCATCAACCATATGAATGGAGTGCCTTGCTGGCGGATGTGGACCAAGCACAACAAGTTTCTCTTGAGCTGTGGGAGATATAGAACATGATCCAGAAGAAAGTCTGAGAGACCAGGCAGTTTAAGCCTGATTGTGCCAAGCCCTGATGGCTTGATTTTTGACTGATATGCAAAGTATACTACTCCATCAACATTGTCAGTGAAATCTTCAAAAAAATCTTTTCTATGAGTCATGTGACAAGTTGCTCCTGAATCAA